>CATIWQ010046715.1:0-40265 GCA_949673415.1 Euphorbia schlechtendalii
CATATCTTTTGAATATTCCCGTTAGAGATAGATTCTAGGATGTTTTAGAGATAGAAATTTGAGCATTGGGACGTGATAAAATTTCATTGACAAATTCTCGTTTATATTCAAGCAAAATAGATTGAGAGAGAGGCGTGCGAAATACAACTTGGAGTTTTGTGATTAGTTGACATTACTGACGCTTACAGAGATGCGCGGAAACCCTAAGAAAATGGTGCATGTCCGAGGATTCATTTTTTCTTAGACTTTAGTGAGCAATCTCTAACATTCCGTAGTGACACCTTTTTGAATTGTGAGGACCATTGGAAATCTTCATTAATTTCAGCGCTTTTTTAACTTGAAAAGTATCGAAAGAATATTCCGTTTATCACATAAGACGTTAGCAGCACATGTGGCATTTAATTTTCTAAGTGTCAAGGAATTCAGGTTGTAATCAATAAAAGCTAACTCAGCACAGCTAAGTTGATATACTTCTAAACTATATAGTACTCAACACAGACTCAACCTTTCCTACTCTAAGCTGTAATTTAATTAATTACTCAGCAAACTAAGTTGTTTTACCTTAAACAAACTCAAGTCAGCTTCATTAATTAAGAGTATACTTAGTACTCAATTAATTTCACTATCCTAGTAAGTTTGCTATTTCCAAAACATTTAAGTATTGTGAAGTACTATTAGCTTGGGTTCTACACTTCACCAAACTACTTCACAATCAGGTGCATACTAGGTACAACAAAGCACAAGAGAAGAGCAAATTGAAGTGTGTACCAACAGTACTACCTGTGGACATTCCAAAGAAGGAAGAAGATGGATTTATGGTGGATTTTGAGGGAAGCAAGGACACCAGTGATAATGTGCCTCTAACAGCTATGCTAGAGCAACTCAGCACCACCACCTCCTCACCAAAACCCAAGGCTAGGAAGAAGAGCCCAACCAAACCCAAGGTTGATGAAGCACCTACTCAACCCCAAATGAAAAGGAGGTAAATGAAAGAAAAGACTCACACTCAAAGAGAAGCTAAGGTGAAGCTGTAAGCTGAGCAGCTGGCTGAAGAGAAGGAAGATGTGACTGAGGCTGAGGAAATCATGGGCCAAAGAAAGCACAAACTTGTTGTTTCAAAAGAATTCGAGGAGCAGGGTGAGGCAAGGAAGTCAAGGGAAGAGGACATAACTAGTCTTGGAGCTGCGACTGAGATTAACGAGGCCATTGCAAAAGTTAAAAGCACTCAATGCAAGAGTTCTGCCACCAACCGGCCCTTGTAGAAAAATGTGCAAGTGGTGAGTAGTGATGAGGATGTTGGAGGAACCATACCCCTTCATCAAGAAGAGTCTGGTCTTCCAAATCCCAACATCTCCACACGCACTTTCACTCAAACTGAGGAGATTTGTACTCAGATTGAGATACCTCAAGGTGACACATCCTTGGGTTAATCAACTAACCAAGAGGTACCTTTAAATCCTACCCCCTTTCTTCTATATATCCCAAACTCAATTCTCCTATAAAAACCCCGGTTTCTACTCTTGTAGATACTGAAATACCTTCTTCTGTAAATCCTCCACCTTCTAATACTATAAACTCTCCTATTATCATTCCTTCTTCTCTGGTAAATAACCAATCTTCTCTAGTAAATATTTCTTCCTCTCCTACTAAAAGTTAAGATTCTTTTTCTCCTCATAACTCATCAAATAATACCCAAACACAAACTTCTCCTTCTTCTCTTCCCCAAATACAAACTCAAATTATACATTCCCTTATAAAAAAAACCATCCCTTCTACTTCAAATGTACAAACTCCTAAACCTACTCCTTCTTCAAACCTATCCTCAACCCCTCTAATCTCTCTAGTTAAAGAACTTCCTAATACTGAGAACTCCACTCAGGAAGGAAAAGCAAGTGGTCCAAGTACTGAGGAAAATTTTATAGCCCGTGAAGTACCCGAACCCAGCAACAACCAAGTCCAAGAGGACATGGCTGATGCATCCATCTTGGCTCAAATTAGAGATTTGGAAAGGAAGAAATTACCATCTCTCAAAATTGACACTAAGTTGGATGGAGCAGTTAGCAATCTGCTCCTGTCTCACTAATTGATGGGCTTATCTTCCAAACTAAAGGCTAAGCTACCTGAATTCGAAGAGCATTCAAGCTTACCCACTGAGTCTCTCTACTTTGAGGAGTTTGAGAAGATTCAAGGTAGTTTGTATGTGATTCGCAATCACTTGGCGAAAGAAAGAGCCAAAAGTTTGGTTGACTAGATGGCTATAATCTTAGTCGGATTGAGGGAGTCTGTAGCCCAGCTTGGGGCAGTAATTACTCCTATCCCTACGTCTACTGCACTTGCTAACATAATCGTAGGAAAGATAAAGGGCAACATAGACGCTACTACTAAGTAGCTGAGTACCTTGAGTTCCAACATGGAAACTCAAGTTACATAGCTCTACAAATTCAATGAAGAGCAAGCCAAAGTCAAGAGGAGCACTGATCGGAAAATTAAAATAAGCTCAAGGTAATAGAAACTACCAAGGACATCGACCATAACATGGTGAAGAATTTGGAGACCAAGTCTAAGTTCCTAATGAATCATGATGGAAAGCTGGATCAACTTTTGAAGACTATTAATGAGATCACAATCAAGGTGGACAAAAAGCCTATGTTGATTTAAAGATAGATATTGTCTACAAATAATTCAATGATAACACATATGCTAAAAACTCAAAGTCTCAAAAATTTCTACTGGATGACATGGGAAAAAAATTTTCCTGAGATGCCAACTCCAAGCCTTCCTCCTACTGAATCACTTTATCCAGAAATTGGTATGACTATGCACTCTAAGCTGAATGTCATCAAGACCAAAGTTGAAGATTTGCAGAGGAATGTTGGGAAGCTGGTAACAACTGAAGAACTTGATGCTAAGGATATTGATTACACAGCTCGGTGTATATCATCAATTGAACCTATAATCCTTGACATGGAGGCTAAATGGAAGATCCCACTCTCTGCAATAGATTTCAGAGCTCTGCTGTAGTGCTTTCAACAGTTCGCATGCCAAGGATTTGACCAAATAGCTCACCCATCTAGATGTCACCACCTTCTTCTTAGCGAGATCAATGATCAAGAATTCTTAACTTCCAAAGGCAAGGAGATGTTGGAGTAAGAGATATCCCCGCAGATAATTGGCAAGCAGTAAGACTTCCAAGCCACCTTAGACTCCTTTAATGTCTACTTAGTCAATTAGTGAAGGGACAAATATCAATGGGGGAGAAGGTAGCTGAAGACGCTCTTAGAACTGCTAATCTCAATAAGGGATCTCTACCAAGGTGACCATATCCACCTCCGCAGTATCAACAGCAGTAGCCAAAGCCATCCTCTGATCAAGTCAAGATTAGAAGCTCTTCAAAATATTGCAAATAAAGCCATGTACCTAGTAGTATAGATAGTTCTTGTAATAGGTCTTACATTGTAACCTCAATTCAAAACATATATTATGTACTGACTAAGAATTTTATTAATGAAAATTAAAAGTTCTATCTCATTGAGTTAAGATCTTCTTAACTTCAGTTTATATTATGATGTATGTTTGTTTTTATTGTTAGTTGAATATTGATGTAGGAACTCATACAAAGAGACCAACCTTAAAGAAAAGCTAAAGTAAGATCAAGTCATAAAATGAAGAAAAATCCTCTAAGTATGGGGGAGCTAAGCTGCTTGTAGAAGACCCACTCAGTATGGGGGAGTACAAACTGAATAAGGAAAGTCACTCAGCATATGGGAGTCTTACATCATCTTTCCAGGTATTTCGATATCTTTAAACTATCTTATTCAATTAATATCTTCAACTACCTAATTTGTTATCTATAAAAAATGGGGGAGATTGTTGAACCCAAGTTTATAGTACTTCACAATACTTAAATATTTTGGAAATAACAAACTGTCTAGGATAGTGAAATTAATTGAGTACTAAGTATAATCTTAATTAATGAAGCTAACTTGAGTTTGTTTAAGGAAAAACAAATCAGTTTACTAAGTAATTAATTAAGTTATGGCTTAGAGTAGGAAAAGTTAAATTATCCTGAGTACTACATAGTTTAAATAGATATCTACTCAGTTGTGCTGAGTTAGCTTTTTATTAATTAAAAGGCTCAATATATTGACACTTAGAGAAATAAATGACACTTGTGCTACTAACATCTTCTGTGAGAAACGAAATGTACCTTTGTTGCTTGTTTGGTTAAAAAGTGCTAAAATTAAAGAAGATATTCCTGTGGTCCTCACATTCAAAAGGTGTCAGTACGAAATGTTGGAGATTCCTCTCTAAAGTTCAAGACAAAAGGAATCCTCTAACATGTCCCATTTCTCAGTGACTTCGTACGCATATGCAAACATTAGGAAGTCAACTAATGATAGAATGCCAAGTTTCATCTCATGTGCTTCTCTATCAAAAATGAATTGCTTGAAGACAAACAGGTTTTTGACAATGGAGTTTTATCATGCCTCAATGTTCGAATTCTCTATCTCTAAACGTTCTAGCATTTGTCTCCAATGGGAAGATTCGAAAGATTTGAAGAGAAGAGAAATTGAAGAACTGTCAAGATGAGAGTTTGCAATGACTACTTCATAAAGCTTCAACTATAAATAGAAGACTGAAGTAGACGTTCAAACTTGGTGAATCACCACGAATTTATTAAAGAGTTGAAACTCTATTCAAATTCTCCCAGCTTCAAGAAATTCCAAATCAAGCAATCAGCAAACACTCATCGTTTCAATCTATTTGTACTAGAGAGAATATCATTCATAGATTTCACCTTGAAAAGGATTCAACATTTTATAAGTTGAATCTAGTTCACAATTTCTTTTATAAATCTGAGTGTCAGTTTAGGAAGGGTACCTAAACTGAGTCTGAGAGGTAGTTAGAATGAAATGTATTTTTTGTAATAGAATCTACCCGTTGTAAAGGCTGCTCCACCTAAGTAAGGAACAAACACTAATGGATTTAAGCTCAGTGAAGGTATCCAGAGACTGGAGGTAGGCTAGGGGTTGAACTAGGATGAAATCAGGTGTTGAAGTTATAACTTTTTCTTTCACCTTTATTGCATTCATTTCTCATACATCATTCTTTCTGCCTTATCGCTTTTGCTTAAAAAACCAATCGAAGCTGAGTTGAGAACTCAGCACGAGATTGAAGATAAAATATGCTAGTAAAGCTGAGCAGTTTATACATTTTTGGACTTCGCTCAGCATCACTTAACTCAGCACGCAACTAAAAACTTAACTTGGTTAAAACATTTTTATAAACACAAAAATAACCAAGAACTACATTCACCCCCCTCTGTTGTTGTTCTAAAGCCTTTTAAGGACCAACAAAGGCTATGTGATAAACTTTTTCCCAAAAGTACTTTTGTATATTGTTATCACTCAGCATGGATTGAGTCATCGCAACTATTGTTCTATTCTTCCTTTCTACAATCCCATTTTATTGAGGCGTACGAGGAGCAAAAACGTTATGGTCAATACCATGCACAGAATCGAATTCTTCAAAATGAAAGTTCTTGAATTCACATCCATGAAGACTCTAGATTTTACAGATTTTAATTCCTAGTTCATTCATTATCCGGTTACTAAGTCTGATAAAAGACTCAAAGGTTTCATATTTGCTACTCAGTAAGACTACCCATATAAATCTCGTAAAGTCATCCATAACCACAAAGGAAAATCTCTTTCTGAACATGGTCATGGGTTTAACAAGGACAAAAAGATCTTAGTTATCACGTTGTTAATTGATGTAGGAGCTCCAACGATCTTAGTTATCACGTTGTTAATTGATCTAAATGACTTTCTAGCCCGCTTACCAAGTTGATAAGCTGAGCAAAGCCTATGTTTCTTGAAGCTGATATTGGGTAAACCCATAACCAATTGCTTTTTGGCTAGTTTATACAAAATTTCATATTTATATGACCCAACCTTATATGGCATATCCACAAACTATCCTCCTTAGATATGAGACAAACGTTAGTGGAGCAAGGGGATTTTTCAATCATATAAATATTATTGATTCTAGGAGTAAAGAGAATAGTAGAATCAGTCTTACAGTCTATAATTGGGAAACCTGTTGAGTCGAACGTAACCATCCTACCTTTATCACGAAGCTATAATACCCTAAGAAGGTTGAACTTGATTCCATTGACCAAAGATAACTCTCTGATTGAAGGAGAAACACCCATTGTGTCGCTTCCAACAATCTTGCCTTTCTAGTTATCTCTGAAGCTAACACTTCCATTTCTTTTACGCTCTAGTGTGATGAACTAAGTTTCATCTCCCATCATATGCCTTGAGCACCTACTATCCAAATACCACATTCCAGTGTCATTAGCAGAGTTCAAGCACACCTGGAAAATAGTTACGTTTTCTTAGGTACCCATGCTTTCGAGCTAGGTCCCCCTTTTTTAGCAGTGTTTAAGTTACTCCAGTCATGCTTGTCATAGTAACCATTTTTATGCATGCAGAATAAAGTAGCATGTCCAGCCTTCCCACAAAAGCCACACACCACTTTTTTGTTTAAGTTGGCTCACTTTCTTCTTTGGAGAAGATTTCTTCCCCTTACTAAAATTACAAGTTTGGTTACTTAGAGCTTGACTGTTAGCTGGAGGATGAACTAGTTCCTTCTTCAAAGCTGCTACCTCAATAGTCAACTCATATAATTAATTAATGAGCTTGTTGTTATAACTTTCGTGATACTTATATTTTTCTTGAAGAAAGCATATATGAAGAGATAAGGAAGTAATAGTGTCTTCCTAATCCTCATTTATCCTCACTAGCTCCTTGATGTTCTTGATCAACTTATTAGTCAGCTTCATAACATCAAAGAGTACTTAGGTGAACTCTTCAATAAACAAAGGGATTTAAGAATTTACCTCATCTTGGGGCTCTTCCCTTTTTTTTCTCAGCTCTTGAGTCAGTAGTGGAATGGTTTCCTGACTATACTAATTTAGAGGGCTTATATTAAGTGATGAAGACAAAAACCTTGTTCCCCACTTTTCTACCGATAAGATAAAGTTTCAGAATACAAATAGGTGTTGTCAATACAGCTTATCAAAATAGAAAAAATGGTGACCACTACAAGTATACAGTTTCGATGTAGTTTTAAAAGATATTGATCCCACAGGGAAGGAATTCGGTTCTTAAGACCAACTAGAGTTACAAAACAAACGAAATAAGATAATTTGTATTGGAGGGTTTGGATGATAAACGGATGAATAAACAGATGTATGAACTGACTATAGAAAATGGAAACTATATAGATATTCCTTAAGAACAAGTATAGTAGAGAAAAACTTGCAAAATCATCAAAAAAATTTCATTCACTAGATAACTTCAACAAACACGGTTCTAGACGCCCAAATATTCAATAATTCACTGCAAAGCAACACATGAGATGACTTTTCTAAATCTAGGGTAAACAAATTATGACACTTATAAGAACCTGGATGGTAATATTACTATGCTTAGTATGGGTCACTCTCACATAGCCATATTTAGCAAGTTACCACTCCAAAAATGTTGACTCACTAAACAACGTTATAATCACAGATCCAGTGATTATATAATCTTTTTAACCCCAAAATCACTCTTAAATTTAACTCGAAAGCATATAACTTTATTAATATAAATGAAGCAAGACAAAATACTAGTTATAATACATAAACATATCATAAATTTCGAAATAGAAATTATAAGCAGAAAACAAAGTAAAGTTGTAAGGTATGCAAATGAAAGCTAAAGTTAATCAAACCATATCCACTCTTTAATGGGAGTCATCAATTCCCGCAATTCCTGTGTCTACTTTGAATTCGGTCTTGACTCGTACAGAACTTCGCTAGGATGCTATTATTTGTGAATATCGAATAAAAGAATGTTGAAGAACTAAAACTTTTATTGATAAGTGCTTTGCAATTACACTCATACAACAAACGATCGAATTTGTGTAGAAATATAATGATCGAAACAGGAATCGAATCACTTATACATTTTTCTCGCTAAGACTTTGAACGTAGCAAAATCTAGATATTTTCAGTCTCTGTCTATGCACGCATACTATCATTCAATGCCACCATGAACTCTCATCCATATTGTGAGCAAGGGATTTTGTACTAGCTCGCGCGTTCAATGATGATGGCTTTTCGGGATTTTATCCTTGAATCACACAATTTTTTTAGTATCCCGATGCGTCCGAATGGGAATCCTCTTCATCTCTAAATTCAAAAGGAGGTCTTCAATAAAATTATTTTTATTCTTTTAATTCAAAAATTAATTAAAAAATTAAAAAGTAAGAAAATATATAAAATAAAATTAAAATATATAAAATCTCTGAGGTAGGCCTCGCCGAGAAATGGTCTTTGGCAAGGCAAGCCTCGCCAAGGAGTTTGGCAAGGGAGCCTCGCCGAACTTTTTTCCGACGAGCCCCTCGCCAGAAAAACTTACCTTTTTTGGATTTTCGGGATTTCTCCTATAAATAGTCGAGTCTTTTTCGACAATCAGGACCCTGAGAAATTTATAGAAAAATATAGGCTTTAGAATTGCTTCCAAGAATTAAGACAAATATTTTTGGACTTGCACAACAATTTTTTTTACCTAAACAAAAAGGATGAGGAGGATTTTCAACGACCTATCGAATATATTCGAAGTGGATTCCTTCCGTAAGGGTAAGCCTCTGAGTTCCTAGAACTGCAATTTCTATGCTTTCGGTGTTCTTCTTCTTCTTATTACATTTTCGAACCTAGGATTTTTATTTTATTCAAATGTTGTAATTCTTCTTCATCTATTTTTCTTTATTAAAAGGAGATGTATGTTAGAATACCCCCACGAAGGGAATAAAACATATTCCCAGATAATAGTCCTCACTATTTTACCATGCGAGCAATTTCATTAATTAAAATGAGCAACCAACATGCTAATAAAACAAGCTGTTTTATTTAAATAACAAACACATTATCGTGATTGAATTTTTTAGGCTACACAGGCCTCGCTAAATTCAAAATCGAACGTACATGTGATATCCCATGTGCTAACCTTTGTGGATGCAGGTAGATTAGGATTAGATGTGTGTTTAGGATTTTAATTTTCATTTGAGTATCGCAATTTCATTTTTTTGGGAAATATAATGAATAAGTTAGCGGGTGGTTGCATCCCCCGATTTTTGAAGCCTTGTAATCTTTATTTTTTGCATTTCCTTTCTGCATTTACTTACTGCTTTATGGATGGTTTATTATTTCGCCTTGTGAATGGTTTATTATTTTCGTCATACGTGAATCATGCATTTAAAATCGAAAATGACCTAAGCACGAATGTGCACAATTAAGAGAATACGGTTTTCTATAGATGTAATATAATGTGATCCAATGAGAAATAAGCAGCTTACCCTGAACCCGAATCTCTGTGTCTTAATGGGCCGTCCCCCGGACGTTAAGCCTCACAGGACTCTAATTCCTGGAAAGAGCTTATCTAGGTGGCGACTCCACACTAAGAGATAGCGGATTCGGGTTTGAAGCAATCTAAAAGCGTTTTTCACTTTCTCTTTCAACCTTCTTTCCCGAGTCCCCAACCTGGTGCTTTTCTTTTGAAACACCTCGGTGGATCGCGCCTATAATCCGCACGCTCTCGCCTAACCGCTCCGTGTAGCCCGCTCACAGTGGTGACTCTGCTGGGGATTTTTCTAAAACTTGTTTTTCAAAGGTTTTAGATTTTGGATAAGTGCTAAAAATTATTAATCACATTATTCCGTCACTTTTCGGCCAAAAAACATCGTTTAGGCCTTCAATTTTGCGATTTTCCAATTTTAGGGACCTAATTGCAATTTTTTAAAAGTTTCTGTGCTTGCCTTTTAATTCCGGGCTACTAACAGGAGTTTTCCTAGCTTATTTATAAAAGAAAAAAAATGTCAATTTTAATTTTTGTTCTCAATTAATTTTTCAATTTGATTTTAACAATGGCATCACAATTATTTATTAGTTGAATTGTGATTATTGGTATTGAATATGGATTTTGCCAAATTTTGTTACTGTTAGTTGTTATGTGTTTGCAGGCCAACGATCCAAAGTCAATACGGTGTAAACTCAGTCGCTTTTCGGTCGTTGAAGTTGCAATTTATTCATAATTTGATTATTAATTTATCGTTTCAAAGTTTTTCATAGACCGCTGCATCAGTTTAGGCCTTTCGGAAAGTAGAATTTTTTAACAATTTTTTGTCATTTTCGATTTAACCATGTTTCGAACCGAACCGAACCAAAATTTTTTGATTTGGTTTTCGGTTCTCACTTTATTGGATAGGTTTTCAAACCGAACCTAATTTTGCTCTCCCCTACTTCTACATCAGCAACCCATTTATAAACCCTCATGTAAATAAGCCATAGGCATTTTCCCTAGGGTTCTACCCAAAAACGCGATTATGCATTATATTTTTCTGCAGGTACGCTCCTTAGCATCCTCGCGGTACTAAGATGAACCAAACTTAGGATAGAGACTAGCCAAAAACCCTATGCACTGGAGTTGTATGGTTGGAAGAAAGATATTGTGTGCTATGTGATAAGTGTTTACCGCTTTCCGATTCATCATGCATTGTACAAATGTGCCATGCTAACCATGAATCTTGGTGCAGACACTTGAATGCACACTCATGATATTGCTTTAATGTCACTCATACTTAGGACTTAGCTGACATCTTAGATCGTGTCACCTTAGGACATCCTAATACCATCTATAATCATGTAGCATCATTTAACCCATGTTTTAGCGAAATGTCCACATGATATCTGACTCTTAAGACAAACCTACCCAAATCCTTATGTGATTTCCATCCGACTTATAGCCCTACCGGGGAAACATTACACACCAAAAGCCTACACGAGAACATGAACACAAGGATATCCCAATTGATGTCTTAACCTAGGTAAAACTTACCCTTGAAACCCTACTTTTCACCCAAAATACTCATGCATCACTACATACCTTTTGTGATGATGTCCACTGACATCCAAGACCTTGCCCCAATGGGGCAAAAGAACCAAAACATTCATCTATATGCTGCATATGGTAGTTATTTCCATACATTTTTGGATCATTTTTCTTTAGGGTACGTCTCACTGGTCACCCGAACACTAAGAGAACTAACTTTAGTTTTCGAACCTTTGACTTATCACCACAGAGGTAATTAGGTCACTTCATTTCACATTGTCCCTAGGATAGAGTATGAATCTCAAAACCGATGGACCTTCATGTGTGTGATTCTATCTCGCATCATGGCACGCTAACCTTTTTCCGTAGCCATAACATTAAACATTTCTTGCATCAATCATGCATCATGATCTTAACTGCATTTCCTAACAATCTCCATGTGTTTTTTAGCCAGGAAAAAGCAAGTTTACCAGAAGGCTTGGAACAGGGATTCTCACCGGCTAATCCGCATCTCCCCAACCACAGCTCACCTAGAAGGAGTTCTGTACACTGACTCTAACTCAGATTTAGAAAAAAATACTCAGTGTAGCTTTTGTAACATGGCTCATCAACAAGAAGAGAATGTGACCAATGATCAGGCTCTTAGGGCAGGACAGAACCCACAAGCCAACCAATCGACGGTGAGCGTCGAGATTGCTACTGCAAGAATGCCTTCGCCAATAGTGGCAATTTCTGTCAATCCTTAATCGTCACACAAGAACTGGCTAGCCCGAGCAGAGGATAAATGATGTACTTCCAAATGTCCTTGGCACAATCCTACCGAGGGGACCATCATCTTTCGCTGCTATATTTTCGAGTTCTGCAGTAGTCACCCCTAACTTCCATCAGTTCGGTTCTGGGCAGGGTCAGCCGCAGACAGTGTATGAGCCACAAGTGGGTGGCTATTTCTTCCTGGGGTAGCCGGGGCATGCTTCATTCACACCAAGGGTGGTAGGACCTTTAAAAATCAGGCCCTCTTCTAATTACATTCCATTTATTCAAGGGGTGGCTCAGCCCAAAATGCCTAGCTGGGGTGGACCTTCTCAGACATTTAAGGGTCAAGGGTAGTTCTACTCGAGTTCGCAGTATGGGGGCTTCTCGGAGACCCCAAACAGTATCCTTCAAGAGCCTGGAATGGCTGAACTCTGGAGACAGTTCTTAGCCACTCATGTGCAGGATCAGAGGGGTACGATCCTAGTGCACTGCATAGTTGGGGATGAAGATACTTTGCCACCGACCTTTTCTATGCCCCAGTTTGAAAAGTACATAGGTAATACAGATCCTCGTGCGCATATCATGCTTTATCAGAACGTGATGAGGGCTTTAAGGATTAGTGATCGTATGATGGCTAAATTGTTCATCGTCACATTGGGAAGCCCCATAAATGAATGGTATAGTCATTTACCGATGGACGTAACCTATGACTGGGGATGTCTGTCCCAAGCAATGGTGGACCACTATGGGTTTAATACTTTGATAATCACTACTATGCAGAATCCGGAGGCAGTGAAGCAAAAACCGGGGGAGAGCTTCAAGCCCTATTTTGAGAGATGGATGGCTACACAAGTGCATTTACAGTCCCGCCTATCTTTACCAGAGATGATCATAAAGCTCTTACATGGTGCACTGCCATCTTACCGGAAGAGGCTGGGGTCTGAGACTTTCCATAGTTATCAAGAAGTTTTTGTGCTAGTTAAGAACATAGAGCGTTATGATGCCATGGAGGCAGAAATGGGGCAATAGGTAGCTAAGCCCTATTACAAGAAGAATGGTTCCAACTCGATGCAGGTGAAGGCGAAGCAACTGGTGGTACAATTGGTGAATGAGGAGAAGGTAGTCGCTATTAGGTTGCCAAAGGAAGAATATCATGGCATCTTGCCATATGCTGCTGATTTGGGATTCTTGTTGACCAAGCTGTGTAAACTTAATCAGTTGGAGAGCTTGAGGAAGTATGTCCCTCCCAAGCCGGAAGAGAAGAACAATTATTGCCATTATCATGTGGCCATGGGACACCGCATAAATAACTACAAGGAGCTGCTGAAAGCTATTCAGAAACTGGTGGCTGATAAGGTCATCCATGAGCCTACACTCAAGCCCATCACGAAGAATAACCCTTTACCGAATTTTGAGGCGAGGGTAGGAATGATTAACTCAAGGCTAGAAGGGTGGAAGGTCCTGAGCTGCCTGTCTAAAGGGCTTAGAGAATTTGTGATGATGGTTGGGTCTGGAAGCGATCCTAGTCGAGTTTTGAAGATGCTGGAGGAAGAGTCAAACCGCCGAGGGTGCGGGGGTAAGATTAAAGCTATTGAGATCAACTTTGCTGGGATGCTGGTATTTACCAGCCAGAAACCTACATTGCTTCGCGTAGGGAGAGAACAGTCAGGAGAAGAACCGACCGACAAAGGAGAGGAGTTTTTTTATAGCGATTGAGTCGGGGATGGACTCAGACAACGTGATGGAGATGCTTGAATCTGAGTCAAGCAATCGAGTGATTAGAGAACGGGAAGTAGCCCCAAGGGCTAGTTTTAGCTTAGGGGGTATGTCAATCTTTGATGGGAATGACGCACCGTCTTCCCACTTATCCAAGTTTTTTATCCTATGTCGAGCACAGGGCCTATCTCAAAGTATGATGGCTACATTGTTTCCGTACTCACTAGCAGGAATTGCAAGTCAGTGGTACAAAATGCAATCAGTTGAGAGCAAGAGCAATTGGAACTACATCTCTGCAGAGTTCCAGATGGAGTTCCCATTTTAGAACCTCCAAAACAAACCATGCGAGATCTACTCGCTTATGTGCAGAGGGAAGGGGAATCACTCATCGGCTACGTAAAGCGGTGGATGTTTATCTATCTAGTGTTAGCACTAAGGCCATCTGAACCTTATGCAGTACAATTGATAATAGGTGGATCCCAGGATTAGTATTACTATCATTTGTCAAGACTAGCAGTCCCAGATTTTGATGAGTTAGCTTTTCATGCTCATCATCTCGACAGGGAGATAATGACCAGACACCGTAATGTCCATGTAGTAGGATCAGGGATATCCACTGATTTTGTGCTAGTGATGCTATTTGGGTCTAACCTGGTGGTGAATGCAGTGGCTGATGAAGATGAAGGCACCAAGGATGATCCTCTGGCAGAAGTGTTCTCAGTAGAGGGAGGTGAACTACGAAGGGACGAGATGAAGGTGGAATCTAGGAAGGAACCAACAAGGGTGCCCATTGATCTCGATGCATATATCCCTAAGTCGAGAAGGAAAAGTAAACTCAAATAAGGAACCTCGGCTGAGGGAGAGATCATTTCTGGTGGGAAGAAGCCCATAAGCTTGGATTCTTACAAGTTGAAGGGGCGATGTGTCCAAGTGAAGGATGGATACGACCAGTACCCTTGGGTCAATTCCAGGGAAACAAGAGTGTTGGATAATGAAGTAATAAGGGTTACTAGGAGTGGTAGAGTTTTCAGAAGGGATGAGACTGTACAACTCAATAACTTCAGGTCGGAGGAAATAGCAAGGGAACAGCCCGAGCCACCTCTACCCCCAAAGGTGGAAGAAGACATGCTAGATATAGACCCTTTGGTAAATTAGTTGAAGGGAAATCAGGCCAAATACAGCATCTAGAGGTTACTTGAGACGTCACAAAAGCATAGGATGGGTTTAGTCAAGATGTTAATGGAGATGTGCGCTGCCATCGGGGAAGGAAAATCTCTCCCTCAAATATCATCCATAAATTTTGATTAATCGGAGCTACCGCGGGAGCTGGGATTGCATAATCGGGCCTTATTTATTAATGTTCAAATTTTCAATCACTTGATACCATGTGTAATGGTAGATGATGGCTCAGCTCTCAATCTCTGTCCTCTTAAAGTCCTACATCACCTAGGGCTAAGGGAGGATATGCTCGCCAAATCTAACACGGTGATCCGAGCCTATGATGATTCGAAAAGGGGTGTAGTAGGCAGCTTTGAAGTAGAGGTCACCACTGGAGGAGTGACCTCTAATGTAAATTTCATTGTGCTGGATATTTCAGTAACTTATTCGTTGCTTCTAGGCAGGTCGTGGATCCATGCAATAGGGGCAGTCCCTTCTACTTTACACCAGAAGATAAAGCTTATTCAAAAAGGGAGGCCGGTGACGATCGAGGCTGATGAAGAATCAATGATGGTGGTTGCCACATTTAAGGAGAGAACATTGCAAGGGATGAGGGTGGCAACGGCCACAGAAGAAAAGAAGAAGGGGTGCGGAACTCCGAAGGGATATCGCTTCTTCCCTGTAAGCCTAAGAACTCAAATGAAGAAGTAGGGTTTTATCTCTGGGAAAGGCTTGGGAAATATCATCAAGGGATTATCAGGGCCATCGACCCTATTCTTGTCACACCTGGATTGGGCCTGGGTTTCACCCCAAGCATGAAAATGTACAAGCACACACGACCCATGTTCTGTAACATGGTAAGCGTCTGCGAGGAGGAAGGTACTAAGGTATATATGGGAGAGCCGGAACCGATAATCCTGAATGGTGAGGAAGTCAAATGACTTGAAATATTCAATGATGTGTTTGACTTCACAACCGGCCAGCTGATTGAATCCCCTGTTGATGCTGAACTGGAAGAGAAATCGACCTTGGCAATACCCATAACTGAGGAATGTGAAAAAGGCAGAATACTGGAAGATGCGATGGCAGCTTTCACTAAGGTTGTTAACGAGCTGATGAAGAAAGGCGATGCGCAAGACCAAGATCTACCAAGCATTATCAAGCTCCACATCGAAAAGCTGATGTGGACCACTCTCGAGGCAAAACCTATCACTGACACACCTGCAACTACAACAACTAAACCCCCTCCACCTGTGGAGGAGGAAATTGATGATGTAATAATGAATATTTCTCATATCTTTGATAATTTTTCCTACGAGGCATTTAATGAAGTACGACAATTTTGCTTACTTGTTTGATGTTCTGCTTGACGGCACCATGCATTCATATGATCATACGCATAAGGTCTAACATTCATAACACGTCATTAAACGAAATTAACTTAGGTACAAATGAGTCACCAAAAATGGTGATAATTTCCAATGATTTGACTCCTGAAGAAAAAAGAGAGATCACAAATGTACTTAAACATCAAGTGGCATATGAGGACATGTCTGGAGTGGAAAGACAGATCATGGAACACTGTATCCCGACAGACCCTCGGATCAAGCCGGTAAAATAGAAACTACGTAGCTTAAGGCTTGAATGGGCAGAAAAGGTCAAGGTTGAATTGGCAAAGCAAATTGAAGCTAAATTCTTAGAATTGGTTGAATACCTGACATGGCTAGCCAATATAGTCCCAGTAGTAAAGAAGGATGGCAAGGTCAGAGTCTGCATGGATTTTAGAGATCTGAATAAAGCCTCCCCAAAAGATTCTTTCCCCCTAACCCACATCGATGTACTAGTAGACAGTGCAGCAAGGGCAGCTATGTATTCCTTCATGGATGGTTTCTCAGGCTATAACCAGGTACTAATGGCAATAACCGACAAGATCAAGATAGCATTCATCACTGAATGGGGCGTATACTGCTACAAGGTAATGCCGTTTGGTTTGAAAAATGCTAGCGCAACATATCAGTGGGCCGTCACAATCCTCCTTCATGATATGATCTATAAGGAAGTGGAAGTTTATGTGCATGATATGCCTGTTAAATCCAACAACAGAGGGGAGCATCCAGCTGTCCTAGATAAGTTTCTCACCAGAATCAAGAAATACAATCTCTGCTTGAACCTGAAAAAGTGCGTATTTGGGGTCAAATCAGGGAAACTC
Source organism: Euphorbia schlechtendalii (assembly GCA_949673415.1). Lineage (NCBI taxonomy): Eukaryota > Viridiplantae > Streptophyta > Magnoliopsida > Malpighiales > Euphorbiaceae > Euphorbia > Euphorbia schlechtendalii. The sequence goes on from CATIWQ010046715.1 coordinate 16,777, forward strand.
TTGGGGTATATAATCAGCCAAAAAGGAATTGAGATGGATCCTGATAAAAGAAAAAAATGTAGGGATATGCCCGTGTCGAAAACTGAGAAAGAAGTCCGATCTTTCCTGGGGTCTCTACAATATGTAAGTAGATTTATCACTAGACTCACTACCATCTGCGAGCTAATTTTCAAATTACTATAAAAGGACCAACCAGTAGTTTGGAAAGACTATTGCCAGGTAGCGTTTGATAAATTCAAACAATATTTGTTAAGCCCCTGATCTTATACTTAGCAATTGAGTAATCATCGGTTGGAGAAATGCTTGTGCAAGAACATGAAGATAGAAGTGAACATGCAGTCTACTACTTGAGCAAAAATTTACTCGAGTATGAGTCACGTTACACCTTGGTGGAGAAAATCTGCACAACGATGGTTTGGTTGACAAAGAAGCTACGACATTACTTCCAATCTTATCATATAAAAGCCATCGCAAAGATAGACCTGATGAAGTACTTGTGCCAGTCACCAACACTAGCTGGAAAACTCTCACGATGGTTATTGCTATTATCTGAATTCGACATCGTATATGTGACCAAATAAGTCATTAAGGGACTAGCAGCAGCTAAATTTTTGGCAAATCAACCTTTGGACTCTGATTACGTTGGAAATCTAGAATTTCCATATGAGCAACTAGCATTGATAGAGGACGTAGGTGTAGAGTGGAAAATGTTCTTCGACAGTGCAATGAACAGGAACAGAGCTGGCCTAGGGGTTGTATTGATAACACTTCAAAACAAAGTTATACCCCTTTCCAAACGATTGGAATTCCCAGTAACAAACAATGGGGTAGAATACAAGGCTTGCCTGTTTGGGTTAGAGGAACTGCAAAAGGAACGGGAAAGAGAAGTATCGATGGTTGGAAACTGAGCTCTAATTATAAAATAAGTCACTGGCGACTAGGAAATAAGAGAATATCACTCCGTCCTTACGTGGAAGCAGTATGGAAAATCTCGCAAAAATTTTCCAAATGCATCTTCAAACACTTACCCAGGGATGAAAACCAAATGGCAGATGCACTCGCTACACTAGCCTCGATGTGGGAGGGCCCTAGATATCAGTCAATCAAACCCGTTGTACTACAAATGGCTAAAGAACCCTTCTACTGTCACTTAGTGGACATAGAGGATCAACTAGCTATCAGGAATTGGTCCTTCGACAGCGACAAATTTTTGCAGACCGGGGAATACCCAGAAGGCGCAATAGACTCTGAAAGAACCTCATTACGGTGGCTAGCGACTCAGTTCCATCTAGTAGAAGGGGACTTATTCAAACGAACATCAGAAGGAATGCTGTTGAGATGTCTCACAGAACAGGAGGCACTGTTGATAATACGATAAATGCATGTGGGGGATTGTGGTCCATACATGAATGGGATAGAACTAGCTAAGAAAATACAACGCCAAAGATATTATTTGACAACAATGGTAACAGACTGCGTATCAGAAGTACGAAAGTGCCATGAGTGCCAGATTTACGGTGATATCAATCATTTACCCCCATCTGAACTCCATAGCTTATCTGCTCCTTGGGGCATCGACATTATTGGTGAGATTTGGCCAAGCTCAACTAATGAACATCGCTTAATTATAGTAGCAAAGGACATCTTTTCAAAATGGGTGGAAGCTGAATCTTACACCAACATCACCGTTAAGAAGATTGCCAAGTTCATAGAAAATCATATATTCGCCCGATACGGCATCCCACATAACATCGTATCAGATAATGGGATTCAATTCCAAACGAGACACATCAAACCTAATGAGGAAATATAGGATCAAGCACCATCTATCATCACCATACTGGCCACAAGCTAATGGGGTAGTAGAAGCAGCCAACAAAGGGATTAGGAAAATCTTGAGTAAGATGGTTATTACTTACAGGGACTGGACTGATAGGTTGCCATTCGCAGTATTGGGATACAGAACGAGAATAAAAACTCCCACCAATCAAACCCCTTTCACGTTAGTATATGGGATGGAAGCAGTTTTACCGGTGGCAATGGAGGTGAAAGAAGGAGATGAACCAACAACGCATGGCTAGGGCATACAATAGTCGGGTTAGAGCTAGAAGCCAACCGTTAAAAGCAGGAGATTTGATTCTGAAACAGATGAGACCCTCAAATGGGGACCAACGGGGAAGTTTCGCCCAAACTAGGAAGGTCCTTATGTCCTTAAGAAGATCTTGAGCAAAGGAGCTGCCAAGATCATGGACATGGATGGAAACGAATTCATCAATCCAATCAATCAAGACAAGCTCAAGCGCTACCACGTGTAAAAATAAACGAAATAAAATTTACAAAAGCGATACACCAAAAAAGAGAGAAAACCCAGTCCGCCAGATGGCACTCGGTTACCAGGGCAACAATTAGGACCATTCTTGTATAAAAGCTAGAAATGTCTGCTGAGCTGAAAACCCGTAAAGGGTGGCTCAGGCAAAAATTAGGACACGATGAGGAATAGAGGGAATGAGAGTTAGAAAACCTGCTCTATGCTAATTGGCGGCAGGACTCAAATCATTGGAAAACTTGTACCCTTTTTAAAGCAGTTCAATGAAATGTGTTATGTTTGTAAGGATTTATGTTTATGTTTATATAAATGTGTGCATACAGAATATCGGAAGTAAATAAAATAAAGTTTGACAAAATTTCATAATTTCAAAAACAATCTAAGAATAACAAGAAAACAAATAAGATCTAAGGGTGCCAGTCATTCCCCCGTGCACGCTTCCTCGAAGTATGAGGAAGGGGGTCCAAACCATCTTCATCCCTTTCCCACTCACAAGACACCATAAAGTGCTGATCAACATCGGGGAGAGCCTTGATCTCACTAAGCCATCCATGGTAGAATTCATCAGTATCTGTGGTCTCCGGGGTAGTGTAATCCTGTATAACAACTCAGGTGTCTCAGGTGTCATGAAAACTGGTCGAGCATAGAGTCCGAGGGACCCATTGCTGATGCCCGTATTGCCTGCATAGACGAGAAGGGGAATAGGATGTAATGCCAAAAAACCCCATCAACAAAACACAAGAATCATGGATGTTAGTAACCACGAACGGAATCTCCAACCAAGGGCTGAGCCAATGAATCTTAGAAGTTCAGTAGGAGCCCAGAATATTGACCCAAGCGCTTTCACTCAGCGAACGATGGTCCTTCCTAGTGAAGCCTCTAGGACCATAATGCGAAGGGAGGTACCGAGCCTTCCCTAAGCGTGGATCAGCAGTCAAGCGAGGCTTCTCCAACAGACATACCGACATTAATTCATTTGTTTAAATAAATAATGAAAATCATGAAAGAAATCCGTAAGGAAAGAAAATTACCTCGAGCAAAGCAAAATGATCTCTTGCTAAGTCCAGATTCACCGAAGCAGCATCTAAGTGAACTAGACTCTCAGCCAAGGCTAAAGCTGTAGGAGAAAGGCCTGGGGAGAGTGGATCAATGACCGACAGCAATCGGAAAGGGGCAATCGCTCCAACCCCACAAATGAACTCTGCCATAAGAAGTACATCCACCATCAAAGGTCACACTAGATGAGTACAGGGTGTAGTCTCACACCAGCTAAGGACAGCTTCAACCCGAAAACCACCAATATCAAGGGGAGCTGACAAAAAGCGCCCACTAGACTCTAGGTTCCATAAACCATTCAGCTTATCTCACCCCCAAATTAGAAACAAGGAAAAGTGAAGGAAAGTCTCACGGGTGATATTGGCATCGACTCCTTCCGAAAAATGAGCCCCAGATAGCATGAAACTCCTCAACCAAGGGGCAAACCTCAAAGTCGGTGAAACGAAAAACGTGAGTGGCAGGATCCCAGAACTCTAAAGTAGCGCGGATGAAAGCTATATTCACAGGCCTGGAACCAATGTATTAAAGACCTCGCAAACCAAAACTCTCTATCCTGTGCCAATCGGGACCCCGAACGGTGCGGAGAAAGGCCCTAAGATGCTCGTTATGGTCAACATCAGAAAGGAAAAGAGCTAAAGAAAATCCCTCAAGACCGGTGTTGCCTACACACATTAACCACGCACATTAGCATTAACATTCATTCATACATATACAAAAAAAAATTCACAAATTAGCAAGCATATTCATAAAATAAAACTTCACATGTGAGGATCCGACACGCCACGGCCAAAATCCCCTTTCCTTTCATAAATCAGAAGTTTTATACAAAATAGTGCTATCCAAAAAGTCTGGTTAAAAAAAGGAATCTAAAACTAAAGCTAAAAGGGAACTTCTAAGCATGCATCGCCTACGCGTTATCTCCACCCACCGGATCTTAGGGCAATATGGTGGATATCTCAAAATCCTCAACGCCTAGTCTCCCGGGAGCACCATCCACTGAACCGGACACAGGAGGAGGCTAGGACTATGAAGAAAACTAGCATCCCAATCTAGAGAGAGGAGCGGCCCAACATCTGAGCTATCAAGCAGGGAATCGAGGTCAAACGTAAGAGGCTGGTGAAAGCCTGAGGTGGATCCTCGTGTTTTGGCTCGAGCCTACTCTGCTGCAGTGTTCTGCCTAACAACTCTTGGTACTAAGCCTGCAAACTCTGGTGACTAGCATCCAAACTCTGGTATTAAGCCTCCAAACCCTGATAACGGACTCCCAGCTCCTGGTGACTAACCTCAAGGCCATGATAACGGGCATCTAGACTTTGATGGCTAATATCTAATGACTGAAATCGGTAGCGTTGCTCGAACTCCTCACTCCTCATCGCCATATCCTACAATCATAAAACATGTCACAAAAATTATATCCATTTACATAAAAACATGACGTTTCGTGTATCACATATCACAGGTCAAGAAAAATAACATACCTGTGCAATCCCATCCTCTGAAAGCATTAAGTCCCTCAATGCAAAGGAATGTCGGGCCACCCAATCCATCTCCTCATGTATTACCTGCAAAAGGAAAGGAGTGAGTAAACGAACGTAAAGACTTCCTCTAAGATCGCTTGTGATATAAAACTCATGTGGGTAGTTGGAAGGATCATAAGCCAACGTGTGGTAGCTCGGGGGAAGAGGCACCTGTTGCGAGGTCCCCATGGAACCCATCAAGTAGAAAGTAGAATCAAGGGGAATCACGAATCTCCCTTCAACAACTCCTGAGAAGAATGTGCTCACCCCCCCGGCCGTAGCATTCAAATCTTACACTCGAACCCTCTTCCGTATGAATTCCTACAAAGATAGACAAGCAGTTAGAAATAGGATCAACATGGATAAAACAGTTAACACATTTCATACCCAACATTCCACACTAGTGTACGCTAACATTCATCATAGCACGCTAACCTTTTTCCGTAGCCATAAAATTAAACATTTCACTCATCAATCACACATCATGAACTTACATGCATTTCCTAACAATCTCCACATGTATATCAGCCAGGAAAAAGCCGATTTACCAGAAGGCTTGGAACAAGGCTTCTCACCGGGCAATCCACATCTCCCCAACCATAGCTCACCGCGTAGCTTCCGTAACATAGCTCATCAACAAGAAGAGAATGTGACCAGTGATTAGGCTCTCGGGGCAAGACAGAACCCACAAGCTAACCAATCATTGGTGAGCGCCAAGATTGCTACTACAATGAATGCCTTCGCCAATAGTGACTAGTTTCTGTCAATCCTCAATCATCACACAAGAATTGGACAGCCCCAAGCAGAGGGTAAATGATGTAGTGCCAAATGTCCATGGCACAATCCTATTGGGGGGACCATCATCTTCTGCTGCTGTATTTTCAAGTTCTATAGCAATCACCCCTAACTTCCATCAGTTCAATTCTGGGCAGGGTCAGCCGCAGATAGTGTATGAGCTACAAGTGGGTGGCTAGTTCTTCCTGGGGCAGCCAGGGCATGCTTCATTCACACCAAGGGTGGTAGGACCTTCAAAAATCAAGCCCTCTTCTAATTACATTCCCTTTATTCAAGGGGTGGCTCAGCCCAAAATGCCCAACTAGGGTAGACCTTCTCAGACATTTCAGGGTTAAGGGTAGTTCTACCCTAGTTCGTAGTATGGGGGCTTCTCGGAGACCCCAAAAAGTATCCTTCAATATCCTGGAATGGCTGAACTCTGGAGACATTTCTTAGCCACTCATGTGCAGGGGCAAAGTGGTGCGATCCTAGTGCAACCCATAGTCGGGGATGAAGATACTTTACCACCGACCTTTGCTATGCCCCAGTTCAAAAAGTACATGGGCAATACAGATCCTCCTGCATATCGCGCATTATCAGAACATGATGAGGGCTTTAAGGATCAGTGATCGTATGATGGCCAAATTGTTCATCATCACATTGGGAAGCCCCTAAATGAATGGTATAGTCATTTACCGATAGACATAGCCTATGACTAGGGATGTCTGTCCCAAGCAATGGGGGACCACTATGGGTTTAATACTTTGATAATCACTACTATGCAAAATCTGGATGCAGTGAAGCAAAAACAGGGAGAGAGCTTCTAGCCCTATTTTGAGAGATGGATGGCTATGCAAGTGTGTTTAAAGTCCCACCTATTTTTACTAAAGATGATCATAAAGCTCTTACATGGTGCACTGCCATCTTACCGGAAGAGGCTGGGGCCTGAGACTTTCCATAGTTATCAAGAAGATTTTGTACGGGCTGAGAAGATAGAGCGCTATGATGCCATTGAGGTAGAAACGGGGAAACAGGTTGTTAAGCCCTATTACAGGAAGAATGATTCCAACCTAGTGCAGGTGAAGGCGAAGCAACCGGTGGTACAATTGGTGAATGAGGAGAAGGTAGCCGCTGTTAGGTTGCTAAAGGAAGAATATCATGGCATCTAGCCATATGATGCTAATTTGGGATTCTTGTTCACCAAGCTGCGAGAACTTAATCAGTTGGAGAGCTTGAAGAAGCATGTCCCTCCCAATCCAGAAGAGAAGAACAATTATTACCATTATCATGTGGCCATGGGACATTGCACAAATAACCGTAAGGAGCTACTGAAAGCTATTCAGAAACTGGTGGCTGATAAGGTCATCCATGAGCCTGCACTCAAGCACAGCACGAAGAATAATCCTTTGCCGAATTTTGAGGCGAGGGTAGGAATGATTAACTTAGGGCTAGAAGGGTGGAAGGTCCTGAGCTGCCTGTCTGAAGGGCTTGGAGAATTTGTGATGATGGTTGGGTCGGGAAGCGATCCTAGTCAGGTTTTTAAGATGCTGGAGGAAGAGTCGAACCACCGAGGGTGCGGGGGTAAGATTAAAGCTGTTGAGATCAACTTTGCTAGGATGCTAGTATTTACCGGCCAGAAAGCTACGTCGCTTCGCGTAGGGAGAGAATAGTCAGGAGAAGCACCGGCCGATAAAGGAGAGTAGTATGTGATGGCGATTGAGTAGAGGATGGACTCAGACGATGTGATGGAGATACTTGAATCTGAGTCAAGCAATCAAGTGATTAGAGAATGGGAAGAAGCCCCGACGGCTAGTTTTTGCTTAGCCGGTATGTTGGTCTTTGACAGGAATGACGCACCGTCTTCCCACTTATCCAAGTTTTATATCCTGTGTCGAGCACAAGGCTTGTCTCAAAGTATGATAGCTACATTGTTTCCGTGCTCACTATCAGGAGTAGCAAGTCAGTGGTACGAAATGCAGTCGGTTGAGACCAAGAGCAATTAGAACTATATCTCTGCAGAGTTTCAGACGGAGTTCGTATTTTTAGAACCTCCGAAACAAACCATTCGAGATCTACTCACTTGTGTATAGAGGGAAGGAGAATCGCTCATCGGCTACGTAATGCGGTGGATGTTTATCTATCTAGTGTTGGAGCCAAGGCCATCTGAGCCTTCTGCAGTACAATTGATAATAGGTGGATCCCGAGATTGGTATCGCTATCATTTGTCAAGACTAGCAGTCCCCTATTTGTATGAGTTATCTTTTCATGCTCATCATCTCGACAGGGAGATAATGACCAGACAGTGTAATGTCCACGCAGTAGGATCAGGGATACCCACTGATTCTGTTCAAGCGATGCTATCTCGGTCTAACCAGGTGGTGAATGCAGTGGCTGATGAAGATGAAGGCAGAAGTGTTCTCAGCAAAGATTGGTACGGAGGGACGCGATGAAGGTGGAATCCGGGAAGGCACCAACAAGGGTGCCCTTTAATCTCAATGCATTTATCACTAAGTCGAGAAGGAAAAGGAAACCTAAATAAGGAACCTTGGTTGAGGGAGAGATCAATTCTGGTGGGAAGAATCCCATAAGCTTGGATTCTTACAAGTTAAAGGGGTGACATAGCCAAGCGGAGGATGGATATGACTAGTACCCTTGGGTCAATTCTAGGGAAACAAGGGTGATGGATAATGGAGTACTAAGGGTTACTCGGAGTGGTAGAGTTTTTAGAAGGAATGAGACTGTACAGCTCAATGGCTCCAGGCTAGAGGAAATAGCAAGGGAACAGCCCGAGCCACCTCTACCCCCCAAAGGTGGATGAAGACATGCTAGATATAGACTTAGTTGAAGGGAACTCAGGCCAAATACAGCATCTGGAAGTTGCTTGAGACGTCCCAATAGCATAGGATGGGTTTAGTCAAGATTTTAATGGAAATGCCTTCCACGCCTACAACCTCATGAATCGAGATGTGCGCTGCCATCGGGGAAGGAATTGCTCCCCCTCAAATGCCGTCCATAACTTTTGATCAATCGGAGCTGCCGCGAGAGCTGGGATTACATAATCGTGCCTTATTTAGCAAGGTTCAAATTTTCAATCGCGTGATACCATGTGTAATGGCTGATGATGGCTAGGCTCTAAATCTCTATCCTCTTAAAGTCCTACATCACCTAGGGCAAAGGGTGTATATGCTCGCCAAATCTGACAAGGTGATCCGAGCCTACGATGGTTTGAAAAGGGGTGTAGTAGGCAGCTTTGAAGCAGAGGTCACAGTTGGAGGAGTGACCTCCAATGTAAAGTTCATTGTGCTGGATATTCCAATAACTTATTCGTTAAATCTAGGCAGGCCGTGGATCCATGCAATAGGGACAGTCCCTTCTACTTTGCACCAGAAGATAAAGCTTATTCATAAAGGAAGGCCGTTGACGATCAAGGTTGATGAAGAATCAATGATGGCGGCTGTCGCATTTGAGGAGAGAACAATGCAAGGGCTAAGGGTGGCAACGACCATAGAAGAAAAGAAGAAGGGGTGCGAAACTCCGAAGGGATATCGCTTCTTCCCTGTAAGCCTGAGAAATCAAATGAAGAAGTAGGGTTTTATCCCTGGGAAAGGCTTGGGAAAATATCATCAGGGGATTATCAGGGCCGTTGACCCTATTCTTGTCACACCTGGATTGGGCCTAGGTTTCACCCTGAGCATGAAAATGTACAAGTACAAACAGCCCATGTTTTGTAACATGGTAAGTGTTTGTGAGGCGGAAGGCACTAAGGCATACCTGGGAGAGCCTAAATCGACAATCCTAAATGGTGAGGAAGTCAAATGACAAAATATTCAATGATGTGTTTGACTACACAACCGGCCAGCTGATTGAGCCCCCTGTTGATGCTAAATTGGAAGAGAAAACGATGTTGGTAATAGACCCCGATTAAGGAATGTGAAAAAGGCGAAATACTGGAAGATGCGATGGAAACATTCACTAAGGCTATTAACGACCTGATGAAGAAAGGCTATTCGCAAGACAAGATCTACCAGGCACTATCAAGCCCCTCACCGAAAAGCTTATGTGAACCACTCTCGAGGCAGAACCAACCACTGACACACCTGTAGCTGCAACAAATAAAGCCCCTCCGCCTGTGGAGGAGGAAATTCATGATGTAATAATGAATATTTCCAATGTCTTTGACAATTTTTCCTACGAGGCTCAATTAATGAAGTACGACCATTTTGCTTACTTGTTCGATGTTCTGCCTGACGGCACCATGCATTCATATGATCAAATGCATAAGGTCTTTAACATTCATGACACATCATTAAATGAAATTAACTTGGGTACAAATGAGTCACAAAAAATGGTGACAATTTCAAAAGATTTGACTCCTGAAGAAAAAAGAGAGATCACAAATGTACTTAAACGTAACATTAGAGGGAGCCACCAACATCAGGGGGAGCTGACAAAAAGCGCCCACTAGACTCCAGGTTCCATAAACCCTTTAGCTTATCTTCAACCCCAAAATGGAAAGAAGGAAAAGAGAAGGAAAGTCTCATGGGTGATATTGGCATCGACTCCTGAAAAGGGAGCCCCAGAGAGCATGAAACCCCTCCACCAAGGTTCAAAGCTCAAAGTCGGCGAAATGAAAAACATGAGTGGTAGGATCCCAGAACTTCAAAGTAGAGCGGATGAAAGCCATATTCACAGGCTTGGAAGCAAGGTATTGAAGACCCCGCAGACAAAAACTCTCAATCCTACGCTAATCGGGTCCCCGAACGATGCGGAGAAAGGCCCAAAGACTCTCGTTATGGGTCGATATCAGAAAAGAAAAGAGCTAAAGAAAATCCCTCAAGATCGGTGTTGCCTACACGCATTAACAACATAAATTAGCATTAACATTCATTCATACATACATATACGAAAAAACATTCACAAATTAGCAAGCATATTCATAAAATAAAACATCACATGTGAGGACCTGGCACGCCACAACTAAAATCCCCTTTCCTTTCATAAATCAAAAGTTTTATACAAAATAAAGCTATCCAAAAAGTCCGGTTAAAAAAAAGGAATCTAAAACTAAAGCTAAAAGGGAACTCCTAATCATGCACAGACTACACATTATCTCCACCCACCGGATCTCAGGGCAACATGGTAGATATCTCAAAATCCTCAGCGCCTAGTCTTCCGGGAGCACCATCCGCTAAACCGGACATAGGAGGAGGTTGGAGAGCATCAAGAAAACCGACACCCCAATCTAGAGAGAGGAGCGGCCCAACATCTGAGCTATCAAGCAGGGAATCGAGGTTAAACGTAAGAGGCTGGTGAAAGCCCGAGGTGGATGCCCGCGCTTCTGCTCGAGCCTGCTCTGCTGCAGCGTTCTGCCATAGCAACTCCTGGTATTAAGCCTGCAAACTTTGGTGACTAGCCTCCAAACTCTGGTGTTGAGCCTCCAAACCCTAATAACAGACTCCCAGCTCTTGGTGACTAAACTCAAGGCCATGATAACGGGTATTTAGACCCTGATGGCTAATATCCAGTGACTGAAAGTGACCGTCGAGCTCCCAGTAGCGCAGCTCGAACTCCTTGCCCCTCACTGCCATATCCTACAGTCATTAAACATGTCACAAAAATCATATCCATTTACATAAAAACATGACATTTCATGCATCGCATATGACAGGTCAAGAAAAATAACATACCCGTGTAATCCCATCCTCTGAAAGCATTAGGTTCCTCAATTCAGAGGAATGTCGAGCCACCCGATCCACCTCCTCACGTACAACCTACAAAAGGGAAGGAGTGAGTAAACGAATATAAAGACATGCTCAAAGATCGCTTGTGATCTAAAAGTCATGTGGGTAGTGTCGGAAGGATCATAAGCCAATGTTTGGTAGCTCAAGGGAAGAGGCACCTGCCGTGAGATACCCATGGAACCCATCAAATAGAAAGTAGAATCAAGGGGAATCGCGAATCTCTTTTCAACAACTCTTGAGGAAGATGTGTTCGCCCCCCTGGCCGTAGCATTCAAATCAGGCACTCGAACCCTCTTCTAGATTAATTCCTACAAAGATAGATAAGTAGTCAGAAATAGGATCAACATGGATAAATAGTTAAAACATTTCATACCCGACATCCCACACCAGTACCGCTAGCACCCGCACCAGAACCACCATCAACTCTTTAACCCCTAACTTGAGCAAAGGGTCACGCCTCCTCGGGATGAGTCAGTGGGTGAAGCGGGAGCAGCCTCTCCCGAATGAAGGCCTCATAGTCACCACGATGTCCTGAGAGCCTCACGCCATGCCCCTCGAAGAATAGCTACCACTCCTCGGGGTCAGTTTTCACCAAGTAGGCCCAAAATAGTTCGGTGGGAGGCGAAGGCGGAATGCGCCTATCAGACACTAGCTTAGTCTGCCAGAATTGAATACGCTCACCTAGGTACCACTCGCGGGTTCTGGGCCCCTCAAGGATGAAGCGATAGCGGTCCACATCTCGCCGAATCTCCTTCGCCATCTGATAACTCGGGAAAACCCACCACGGGTTACGTTCCACCTGAAAAGAAAGAATAACAAAGTCTAAATAAAGTTGCAGATAAAATAAAAAAAGTGGTGATCATATCCATCGAAACGAGATCCATCAATTGCTCAAGAGTCAATCCACAAAGATGCTGATAGTAATCAGCAGAACCTAAAATATTCCCCTCAAAAGATGAACAGATCCGAGCCATACACAGAGCACCCTCCGGAGCGGGGAGGAACTGATAAAGAAGGCCCATGCCTACAAAATAAAAGGGGGTTAATTAAGGTTAATCAATCAAAAACTGACATACATAAAGTGAGTAAATAATACCTGAAGAACCATGGGGCAACAACGCAGCGCCCGTAAATGGTCCCGCACAACGAAGTCAAGGGCCAAATAAGTCTACGCCAAGATCGCCCATGGCCAGTTAAGGCCACTAACTCAGTCTAAGTCTGCTAGCGGCTCAATCAACCCATAGTTGATCTCGCTATTCAAGACCGAGAAGAATGTCACACTCAATAGGGTGGCTAAAAATGACCGGATGTACAAAGGAACCTCGACCTCAGAAATAGACTGTCGACTCATCCAATAGTCAAACAACACGCTATAACTCAACGCCCGACCTCTGGGGTCAACACCGAGTAAGTCTCTGACACGATTACAAGTGGTGGGAGCCTTGAAGAACTGCTCCAAAAAGGTGACAAACCGGATCACAATACCAGTCCAACATAGATCGGTGATCCCCATGATATCAGAGGGAGTGATGGTAACCTCCCTGATAAAAAATTTGAAGGTGTGTAAAATATCGCACCATCTCCGAGCCAGTGCAACCGATGTCACGTACGATAATAATGTAAGCCGTAAGGATTGGGCCAAAAGATCGAAACCGGTGGCCTCGATGGCCTGAACAAGCTTGGGATGAGAAGAACCGTGACGAGACCACGCCTGGATGGTAGAATACTTACCAATGGGAAGAAGTGTGGGGGACTGCAAAACAAATCAAATAATACGTTTAAAGCAAAAAGCTACGAGAAAAACACCAAAAATATTTTCTTTCAATTTCTTTTGAATAATTTAAATCCAAAACACGTTTGGATTTCAAATCTTGATTATTTTAAAATTGTTCTTCTTCTTATGGTTCTCAAAAAAAAAGAAAATCCTCAGATATTCTCAGGTCTAAAACAAATTTAGAACCCGAGTCTTATTATCTTTTGGATAAATATTTTCTTCAAAGATCTTCGGATCCAAAAAATGTTTGGACTCCGAGCTTTAATTATTTTCCAATCTCTTTCACCAAAAAAAATATAAATAATAAAATATTAAAAAATTAAAAATTAAAAGTATACAATAGTTTCGTAGAGGAGCGACCGGGGACCCGAGAGGCACCGCTGGAAAAATCCGGCGAGCCCTCGGGACCATGCTAGGCATCTCTGGCGAGGGTCCTAAGGGACCCTCAACAAAGAGTCTCCAAAGACTCTGGCGAGGGCCTAAGGACCCTTGCCAAAGAGTCTGGTAAGGGTCCCAACTCGCTAGAGAGTTTTGCGAGGGTTAGGCCCTCGCCGGATTTTCTTGGTCTCCACCGAAAAAATTTCTGGCAGACCTGAATTCGCCTTTATTTAATTTTTCTAGGCTAAAATTCTGTGACATGGTTCAAAGATCAATTCCAATCTAGTTCCTAAACAGGATAAAATCACATTAAAAATGGTAAATAAAAATATTTTCAGCAAATACCTCGATCAGAGAAAGGTGAGGCCGAGCTAGAAAATCGGGATCCAACGTCTCTAGGGGGGAAGTAAAAGTGAACCCCAACATTGTATCACTCACTGCCAAACCGTATGCGGCATCAATACCGATAGAAAATACTCCAGGATCACTAGTAGGCTGAGGAGTGAGGCTAGAGGTGAAGCAGAGAGCCTTGCCAGCGACCATTGACAACATGATTGCTAGAGAGAAGAGAGAGCAAAAGTGTTTTGAGAGAGAGAGGAAGATGATGAAAAGTGAAAGAATATAGAAGGGGGAGCCCTATTTATAAAGAAAATAAGTGGGCCCCACCTATCTATTTATTTTATTATTTTACAATGGAAGCCTCCTAACACTACGGAATGATGCACGGGGATAGCCCCAATATTCCTCAATGTTTTAATTTTTGATTGAAGGGGTAAAAATATTTGCTCCGCATAAAGTCAATCAAATAATCAAAACATTCATCATGAAATATTTATTAACACTACTTTCTTGATTTGCCACAGAAAACAAGTCAACATCCTACTAAGGAAATTCCAAGATCACCTTTGAAACAAATTCAGGCACCTATCTCCAGTCGTTCCAAGAGGTGCGGGATAATCACAACCGAAGAAAAATAAATGCCGACAATAATGGGGACGTCGTAGAAAGAAACAGTAGACCCGCCCACAAGGGGCACCAAGTACCTAAAGGATTCCGAAGAAAGAAACAGACAACCATACGAAAACACAGAGCCAGAAAGGAAGGCCTATTTTATCACCAATTGGGAACAAGAAGTCACCAACCAAACCGATCAGGTATTCTCTCCACCCCTACGCTCATTTTGTATGATCACACTGGTTATACAACCAGTGATGATCACACGAGGGGCAACTATGAGCAAGAGATTTTGCACCAGCTCGCTCGTTCAATGATGATGGCTTTTCAAGATTTTATCCTTGAATCACACAATTTTCGAGTATCTTGATGCATCCGAATGGGAATCCTCTCCATCTATAAATTCAAAAGGACGTCTTCAATAAAATTATTTTTATTCTTTTAATTCAAAAATTAATTAAAAAATTAAAAAGTACGAAAATACATAAAATAAAATTTTTTAGAAACAGGAACCCTGAGGAAGATTGAATCCCAGGTCTGAGGTAAGCCTCGTCACGAAATGGGCTTTGGCGAGGTGAGCCTTGCCAAAACACTTTGGCGAGGTAGCCTCGCCGAACTTGGCGAGGCCTTGCCAAAGACCCGGTGAGGGGCCTCGGCGAACTTTTTTCCAGCTAGCCCCTCACCAAAAAAACTTACCTTTTTTGGATTTTCGAGATTTCTCCTATAAATAGTCGGGTCTTGTTCGATAATCAGGACCTCAAGAAATTTGCAGAAAAATATAGCTTTTAGAACTCCTTTCAAGAATTAAGATGAATATTTTTGGACTTGCACAACAATTTTTTTACCTAAACAAAAAGGACGAGGAGGATTTTCAATGACCTATCGGATATCTTAGAAGTGGATTCATTCCATAAGGGTAAGCCTCTGAGTTCGTAGAACTTCAATTTCCGTGCTTTCGATGTTCTTCTTCTTCTTCTGATTTCATTTTCGAACCTAGGATTTTTATTTTATACAAATGTTGTAATTCTTCTTCATCTATTTTTCTTTATTAAAAGGAGATGTATGTTAGAATACCCCCACGAAGGGAATAAAACATATTCCCGGATAATAGCCCTCACCAATTTACCATGCGAGCAATTTCATTAATTAAAATGAGCAACCAACGTGCTAATAAAACAAACTGTTTTATTTAAATAACAAACACATTATCGCGATTGATTTTTTTAGGCCACACGGGCCTTGCTAAATTCTAAATCGAACATACATGTGATATCCCCTGTGCTAACCTTTGTGGATGCAGGTAGATTAGGAGAATACGGTTTTCTGTAGATGTAATATAATGTGATCCAATGAGAAATAAGCAACTTATCCTGAACCCAAATCTCTGTGTCCGGACGTTAAGTCTCACAGGACTCTAATTCCTGGAACGAACTAATCTAGGTGGTGACTCCACACTAAGAGATGGTGGATTCGGGTTCGAACCAATCTAAAAACTTTTTTCGCTTTCTCTTTCAACCTTCGTTCCCGGGTCCCTGACCCTATGCATTTCTTTTTAAACGCCCTGGTGGACCGCGCCTATAGTCCGCGCTCTCTAGGCCTAACCACTCCGTGTCGCTCGCTCACACATATGCCACCCATGAAATTGACTGGTCTTGAACCCTTTTTATAGAGTACGAAAGTTTTCATCTACCCAAAAGAAGAGTCGTGTCCATTGGCGAAGAGTTGCATCACTTCATTGTGATTGAATGCAAAGTCTTATCTTTATCCATAATGGAGAGGCACCTTTTCATGATTATTTGACTTCCAAAAGGTGTCTGTTCATTTGGTAGTTGATGGTGGTTGATGGCGGTTGATCTTTTTAATCTAGCGGTTGGTAGTTGAGAAGAGTTGACCAATAACCGTCACAAGTCGCTACCGAGAATTACATGTCACGATCGTGACTAATGGTTGACAACTTTCTATTTTGAAGAATAACAAGTCGCGACCGCGAATAGGTTTCACGATCGTGAATTGTGTTTTTCTTTAGAATTCTTCTTGCAACTTTACCGATCTTCAACAGCTTCAATCCTAAGCCAAATCCTTGTGTTCCACGCATCTTTTTGCACCTTTTTCACTCTTTTTTACATAGAATTCCATCTTTTATCATTTTACTCCCAAGATTCACCTAGTTTCCACACTTGCATAAAAAACAACTACATACCACATGAAATCTTTTATATGAAGTATAAAATGAAACAAAACCATATCATTTTATGATTGAAAATGTTATGATAATAAGTGTAATTATACACTTATCACACCCCCGCACTTAACTTTTACCTTGTCCCCAAGGTAAACACAACAGAAGTGTATAAAATAGTAATTCAAGTTCGTACCTCATTTGGTGAAAGATTATCATAGTGAGTACCACATTCCCACATTGCATAAAACTCAAGTAAAAGTTCAAAATTTCCCACAAATTAGTAATGTGCAATTTATATAATCTAGTTGCATACCTTTGCTCTTAATGGAGGGTCAACCGAATAACATCTTCATATAAGTGTTATATGCTTACTCGAATATTTCCTTCTCTCACGTATAGTATAAAGTATAAAGGACAAAGGGAGCACACTTTGAAAAAAATTAATCTCAAGGCAATTTTAGGTAACCTAGGATGCTGAAAACACTCTTAGTGGTTTCATTTTATGCTCCGAACCACTCCCCTTTTTTAGTGGTTGCATTTTATGCTCCATACCACTTTCACTCATTTTTTTCTTTTAAGCATATGTTTTTATGCATAAATTTGTACTTTGCACCCATTTTTCATGATATGCTACTTTTTCTTTTTTCACTCTTTGAATGGTTACAACTTCTGCTGCATACCATTTCTCTTCTTTTGCATAACTCATTGGTTATCCTCTCCTTCTTTTGAATTTTTTTCTCTCTTAATACCCTCATCCTTTATTAATCACTTCAAAGTATTATGACTATAGTTTCCCAACACTTTAAACACACTCGATACTTATAGGACATATTCGAGAATAGCATATAAAGCTCATGGTAAGAACACAACTAGATATGACTCCACTACTAACTTATCGGTAGCATTAAACTAAAACTATATAACTTATACTAATTCATGTTGCATTGAAATATATATTGAAACTTACTTGGAATTTTGCTTTCGAATGTTACTCACAACTCATCCTTGCCAAATGCTAAATGCCGTGCCAAAATGCTCATACTCTCAACGTGTGGTCATACTCGAAATAATTTGTTCGAAATATGCACTAACATCAAACTTGTAATACCTAAAACTCACAATAACCTTGGAACATATGTTAGTATAGTTTAGGTATGGATAATGTATAAACAACACAAAATCAAGAAAAAAATTCAAATTCTTCAATTTTTTAATTTATTTGATTTTTTTTTATTTTTGGGATTTTACAATCCCCCCCCCCCCACACTAAAGAACAAAATGCCCTCAATGTGAGAAACTTTATTAAAAACAAATGAAAAACACAAAATCTAAAAACAAATAACTAGTCTAAAAATTTGAAAAAGAAAAGTAAAGAAAAGAAAAGAAAATAGTAAACCCGTCTATTGAGAAGGTGAATCTGGAGGACTATGAGTAAATTAACAATTTTGTTTTCTAAAGAAAGATAGTAATTTTTGAAGCATCGATTTATTACTTTTCTTTAGAATCTTCATGTCCTTCTTCATTAATCCAAGTTCCGCTTTGGCAATTATCTAATTTTTGTTGCATACTCACCTTCCAATCTTTCAGAGCTTCATCTTCTTCTTCTTCATCTTCTTCTTCGATCACCGAAGCCTTTCTATGATGACGTCTAGCGATTGGATCAAATGGGCCAATGGTAGAATCCTCATGAGTCGATATTAGCTTCTTGGGGCGGTTGGAATAGGTGTAGAAGGAATATACACCATCGTTCTCTTAAAGAAGTCTGGTATTCTTCAAATAATTCCCATCCATATATCAAAAATACTCACCTAGTTATTGAACATAGGGGAGTTTGTTTCTTGCACCTAAGATGATAGCGGTGATAATTTCGGCCGCCCCAATCTTGTTCCTCATACTTGTAGAAATCTTCTTCATCATATCCCAAATAATATCCACGAATTACACATTTTGCTTATTCAACGCACAAGAAAGAACAAACAAATCTTGCTTTTGGACTTTGGTGTTCTCTACTCGACAAAATACCGAAGTGGAAAGATATTTGTGGAGTAGGAGAATTCACTCATCCTTAATAAGTTTATTAGGAGAATTTTTGGGATCGAAGGTTCTCTTACCCGTTATATCTACCCAAACTCGATTTTCTTGAAAAGAATCTATCATGCTCGATAAATTTTCAATTTCAAACCCAAACCAAGCATTCATCATCTCTCTTGTGATGGAGTAATGTCTACCTTGGTTGTGAAATTGAATCGCCCTCTTCTTCTTATCCTCAAAATCAAATGTCACTAGACATTCCAAAATCCAATCTCGATTTTATGGAAATCTCATTCCCACAAACATGCTTAAACCAAGATTAGTAAGATACATTCCCATTTGCTCATGGAGTCCTAAAGTCTCCAAGAAAACCATATCAAGAAAAATCATGCCATTGATTTCCAATTTGTTGAGACTTTCGAATCTCTTTCCTTCTTCTCTTATGTGAATTGAAAAAGGACATCCAAAATCTTATTGATAATCAGGGATTTGTCTTCTATTTGCGGCTACCTTAACATGAGGCATATTGGTTTTTATTTTAAAGTAAGGGGTTTGAAAAGGTTTTGAATGTAGATTATGGTAGATGAAAGAATCAGAACTTTTGTAAACCTTGTAGAAGGTTTTGGTGGTTATGGATTCAATTTAGACCATTATATAGAGTTCTAATAGGTCATTGATTTCCCAAAATAGTCAATATAGCCGTTTCTCCTTCAAACTAGCCTTTATTGGCAGTTTTAGCCATCTATAGCATGTTAAATCACAAGATGTAAAGTTAATACTCTGCCTGAGTCGCTGATAAGTGTATAGTTACACTTATTATCATGACATTTTCAATCATAAAACAATATGGTTTTGTTTCATTTTATACTTCATATAAAAGATTTCACGTGGTATGTAGTTGCTTTTTATGTAAGTGCAGAAACTAGGTAAATCTTGAGAGTGAAATGATCAAAGATGGAATTCTATGTAAAAAGAGTGAAAAAGGTGCAAAAAGATGCATGGAACACAAGGATTTGGCTTAGGATCGAAGCTGTCAAAGATTGGTAAAGTTGCAAGAAGAATTATGAAGAAAAACACAATTCTGAAGAAAAACACAATTCACGATCATGACACCCATTCGTGGTCACGACTTGTTATTCTTCAAAATAGAAAGTTGTCAACCATTAGTCATGATCGTGACATGTAATTCGCGGTCATGACTTGTGATGGTTATTGGTAAACTCTTCTCAACTGCCAACCCCCGAATAAAAATGATCAACCGCCATCAACTACATGATGAAAAGACACCTTTTGGAAGTCAACCAATCATGAAAAGATGCCTTTCCGCTATGGATAAAGATAAGACTTTGCATCCAATCACAATGAAGTGATGCAACTCTTCACCAATGGACATGACTCTTCGTTTGGATATACGCAACCTTTCATACTCTATTTCATTGGTGGCATATGGATGAGAGTGCATGATGGCATTGAATGATAGTATGCATGCATAGATAGAGAGTGAAAATATCTAGATTTCACTACATTCAAAGTCTTAGTGAGAAAAATGTATAAGTGATTCGATTCCTATTTCGATCACTATATTTCTTCACAAATTCGAGCGTTTATTGTATAAGTGTAATTGCAAAGAACTTATCAATAAAATTTTTTGTTCTTCAACATTCTTTTATTCAAAATATACAAAGAATAGCATCCTAACGGAGTATCTATACAAGTCGAGACCGAATCCAAAGTAAACGCAGGAATTGCAGGAATTGACGACTCCCATTAAAGAGTGGATACATTTTGATCAACTTTAGCTTTCACTTGCATACCTTACAACTTTAATTTGTTTTTTGCTTATACTTTATATTTCGAAATTTATGATATGTCTATGTGTCATAATGAGTATTTCATCTTGCGTCATTTATATTAATCAAGTTATGTGCCTTCAAGTTAACTTTAAGAGTGATTTCAGGGTTAACAAGATTGTGTATAATCACTAGATTTGTGATTATAACACTGTTTAGTGAAACAACATTTTTGGAGTGGTAACTTGCTAAATATGGCTCTGTGAGAGTGACCCGTACTAAGCATAGTAATATTGTTATCCAGGTTCTTATAAGTGTCATAATTCGTTTACCATAGATTTAGAAAAGTCATCTCATGTGTTGGTCTATGATGATTTATTGAATATTAGAGCGTTTAGAACCGTGTTTGTTTAAGTTATTTAGTATATGAAATAATCTTGATGATTTTTGCATGTTTTTCTCTACTAAACTTGTTCTTAGGAAACATCTATATATTTTATATTTTCTCTAGTTTGTCCATATTCATTCATCTATCATCAAAACCCTCCAATACTAATTATCTTATTTCATTTGTTCTGTAACTCTAGTTGGTCTTAAGAACTTAATATCTTCCCTGTGGGATCGATATCTTTTAAAACTACATCGAAATTGTATACTTCTAGTGGTCACCATTTTTTCTATTTTGATAAGCGGTATTGACAACAACTATTCATATTCTGAACTTTTATCTTATCGGTAGAAAAGTGGGGAACAAGGTTTTTGGCTTCATCATTGAATATAAGCCCTCTAAATTAGTATAGTCAAAACCTTGCGATCATGTTTTTGGCATCGTTGCCGGGGAAGGTAATTGCGATCAAGTTTTTGGCACCGTTGCCGAGGAAGTTAAGTGCTTTCTAGAGATCAAATTGTCGGAGAATGGAAAATTATATTTATATTGTAATTCAATTAGATTTAATTTTATTTTTGGTTTAAAGTATTTATATTTTGTTATTTACATATTTTTTTTGCTTATTCATTTAGTTTTCTATCTAGCGTGTGCATGTCAAGTACTTTCGGGAGAAAGTTTGGCATCTTTTGAATAAGAAATAGAACAATTTGGTAGGACAAGGAAACAGAAAAATAAGAGACAAAGAAGAAGGATGGCTGAAGAAGACCCACCATAAAATGTTGATCAACCTCAACCAAGGCTCATGGATTATGTCATTCCGACCATCAATGGTAATATTCGGGGAATTGCTAGACCACCAATTAACGCAAATCAGTTTGAAATCAAGCCAACATTACTTCAAATGATCAATAATAATGTGCAATATTATGGTCTACCCAATGAAAATCTGAATGCTCACATTGCAAACTTTCTTAAAGTCTATGATACTTTCAAAATGAACAATGTTCCTGAAGAAGCAGTTTAACTTCGCTTATTTCCATTTACGCTCCGTGATAAAGTAAAAGTTTGGTTGAATTCATTACCCCCAAATTCAATCACCACTTGGAATCAATTAGCCCAAGCCTTTCTAACTAAATATTTCCCTTTAGCCAAAATCGCAAGACTCATTAAAGAAATCACTTCCTCTACCTAGAAAGATAGTGAATCCCTGTACAAAGCCTAGGAACGTTATAAGGAACTTCAGCAAGTTTGTCCTCATCATGGTTTACACCAGAATTTGATTTTGCAAACTTTCTACAATGGAATAAATCATGCAACAAGAGGAGCAATTGATGCTATGGCTGGGGATCTCTTATGAAGAAAACTAGTCAAGAAGCTTTTGATCTTTTGGAAGATATGGCAAATAACAATAGTATATGGCCAGTGGAGAGAGCACAAGTAAGTACTATTAACCCTACTCATTCGCATGTTGCATCTACATCTCCTAGTTCAATTAAAAAGGTCAATGAATTATACCCTATTTCTATTATGAAAGCGCAAATATCTGCATTATCTCATAAGATAGATAATATGCATATAAGTAAGAGTAACCCTTTGACATGCGAAAATTGTGGACAAATAGGACACACTGCTTTTGAGTGTAACTTTAACCCATGTGTAGGGGAGCAATTAAGTTATGTTCAAAGTCAAGGGAATTCTTATAGTAATAATGGAAATAATTATAGGAGTTCTAATTGGAAGTACAGTGATAATCAACAAAAGAATTATTAGAGTAATGATAGAATAGGATAGTTAACAAGTAAGATAGATAAATTTCTGGAAGAAGTTTGTAATAAGCAATCAGAGTCTAAGGAATGTTACATGAAGTTAGAAAATAATATGGATCAGATTTTTTAAGAATCAATCATCTTCTATTCATAATTTGGAGATACAAGTTAGTCAATTAGCGAGTGCTATTCCATCTAGACGAAAAGGCCATTTACCTAGTAACATAGAAGGAAAGCCTAAGGAAAATGTGCATGCTATAGCCCTTCGTAATGGTAAATTACTAGATAACCCAAATTCTTTGGGTATGCTTACTAATGATGTTGTTGAAGTACGGGATGATTATGTGAGTAAATCAAATAATAAAGCAGGAGTGGATGAACAACCTACTTCTAGAAAGGTTAATCCCCCTCAACCACCATTTCTTCAAAGAATAAAGAAGAAGAATAAGGATAAGCTGTTCATTGAGTTCATCAACAAAATTAAAGGTCTGGAAATCAATCTTTCAGTCATTGAAGCTATTAGATAGAACCCAAACTACGGTAAGTTTATTAAAGAACTTTTATCTCGTAAGCATAGTTTAGAAGGAATATCGAAAGTATCTTTAACTGAAGATTGTAGCAAAATAATAACTGCTACAATGCCCACTAAACTTAAAGATCTGGGAAGTTTCACAAAATCGTGTAAACATGGAAACATTTCAATTTTAAAATGTTTATGTGATCTTGGGGCTAGTATAAATCTTATGCTTTTATTGATCTTCAAAGAGTTGAAGCTTGATGATGAAGTTAAAAGGACAAATATGGTCTTGCAA
>CATIWQ010046766.1:0-28781 GCA_949673415.1 Euphorbia schlechtendalii
CACTTCAACACTACCACTACTAATGTGGTCATGAAATATACCGAGCATGCCCGTACTTGTAATCTAATATTTATGGACCCGTTAGTAATATACTACAGTATACTCAATTCCACATCCGTAATAAGTTGAAATCAAGTCCGAGGACAACTGAGACCTACTCAGCAAATTTTCTATGACATACAACCATGTGACTTTGCTTTGTGGATCGGTCCAGCCCCATGCTTCTAACATGTACCCTTGTTCATGATCTACTTTTCCAAGTGACATAGCAACTACATTGCTATAGATCATCCAACATACAAGTCTTTCATTTCATTCATTCCCATGATTAAAACAGACTTGGGACATTTATGATTATCAGTCAATGGATACTCTACTCATATTATAGCACAAGGTATAAATGCAGTAGATTATTGCCTTTATAATGTGACACTACATGAACCAATGCCTTTAGAGCCAGGGCACATCAACAATTCCAACACGAACATGATATCAAAATCTTTTAAATCTAGCTGTTGCAGGGATTTGACAGCTTCATATGTTGATTAAATTTTAACACATAGTTTTAGTAATATAAATGTTGTATGTAACCTTTTCAAGTCCAATGGTAAGCTTTATGAATAGAATTAAAGTTACAATCGACCTTTACATAGCAACCTAATTTTTTAGTCAATTGATTCCATGATAATTATCATTATACCTTTTCCAAAATAAATAAAACAGTATTTGTTATATTTTAAGTGCAAACAATTGAAGCTTAGTCGCTATTATCAACTTAACTTTCGAGATATTTATCTATTTGACGCCCATTTAGGACGTATTGAATATGTGTCTCCAAACCTTGGAGCATATACCCAATGTTGATTCCCCTTTAAATATTTTCTTTTGGCGATCAAAAGTTAAAATTTGACCAAACTATAAATAAGAATTAAGAGCTTAACCATTGACAAGTCATGAATATGGAAGATATGTTGAAAACTACCCATTGACAACGAATAACACGCGTGATGCGTTGAAAACTACCCAGCATTTTGAAAACTACCCAGCATTGACAATCTCATAAGTTTAAAAACACTACACGCAATGCACTTAGTCTGAAAATTAGAGATGCAATGGCTGAAAACGCCAAAAATGGAAGAGATGGAAAGAATTATTTTTCTACGAGGGATATATAATACATGCAAGGGACCAATAGAAGTGACAAGAATTGTTCGAAGTACTAGTCCACGAGCTGCAAACAGAAGAAACAAAAAACCCATGTTTCTTTATAATTGATCGTATGCTTCATTATTACTAAAATCTTTTGACTTGCTAGATAACTCAATTGGTGCACTTCTACTAAAGTCCTGGGTTCGAATCTCAGCCTCTTCAAAATCCATAATTCTCAAAAAAAAAAATTTTACAAGTAAAGCATCGAATTCTCATCAAAAGAGAAAGAAAGCGCAAAAATATGGTATAGGGCATTAATGCTTGTCTTCCTTGGGGTGGTCCTTTTCAGGAACCTTTGATTCCACTTCCTTCGGTTTTGCCTTCTCTGCCCTGTATAAGACAGACACATCAATGAAATATTAGCAATTACAAGAATCAATCTTTTCCAACAAAAGTTGAACTGCCATTCATAAGCAGACTAGCGAAAAAGCATGTTAATGAGACTATTCAAAATAGGAAATTCTAATGATGATAAATGATAATGCCTCATTGCCATTTATTTTCCTCAAATTGAAAAGGCAGTCAATAGGCTCAATACCCAGTCACTAGGGTTGATAAACTATGTTATCATTTGAAATAATCAAATTGTTTACGGTGTTTAATAGCGATACTAAACTCTTATCCTTCAAGTGAAATTGAAAAGACTTGTATACATTATTGGAGAAGAAGTCAAAATTAAGAGAATTGAATAACAATGCTAGCAGTTCTTTCCGTTCAATCAAATTTGGTGACAGTGAGAATATAACAACAAAACATAACTAATCAATTCAACATCTAAATTATAGAGGTCACGCAAACTTCGAATGTTAAAAAAGTTTCAAGATTATGAGTTGTTATTTAGTTAACAGTTCCAACCATGAAAAAAGAAGGCCAACGGAATACGGTACATGCTCCATTTAAGATTTAGTAACCATGGAAGAAGTAGAAGTACATAAATTAAGAGCAATTATCCCATAAAACCATTTACTCCTCTACTGAATTTTAGCTACACATCCACAATTCCTAAATTGCTCTCGTTCATTCACAACTCAGTTAGCTTCGATCAAATAGAACTATGGATATGTGAGACTTCCCGGTTCCCCTGATCACAAATTCTCAATACAATTTCAAACAAAACAACTGCAATTAACTAAGCAATTTATTTAATCAAAACGAAAGCATACTTGGAAGCAGCAGTGGATTCCGCTTCGACCCATTCCCGGATTTGCTTAATATTGCGTCTGAATATTGAAGCCGATTGCTTAACGTCGCTCCTCAGTAGAAGGACGACGGCGCTGACACCGGCCACCGTGAGTATGAAATTAGTTAAACCCATTTTCAAAATCCTAAATTTCAGGGAGAATCGAATAGATTCAGAAATGAATGAGAATGATAATTTTTAAAAACAATATTTGATGTGAAGGTAAGAACACTCAAAATTAAGAACCTCAAAAACCCTCAAAAATAGAGGGGAAACTGAAGAAGCAATTCGTAAAATGCAATATACAGTACCTGAAAGTGAATTCGAGTATCTGACTTCACAGGCGACAGGAGATATGTTTAATCGACGGCTAACAGAACGGTATGGTTGAGAGATCAATGGCGAATTACGGTTGGGTTAATCATGAAATAGTGTGAAGTTGGAGTATCTTGCAAAACTCTTATACGACGTCGTATGTGATTGCTTTATGATTTTTAATACCCAGCTCTTGTTTTAGTTTTTTTCCAGAAATTAATAATAACTTTATCAAAAATAATTTTATACTAACAGTATCTTTGATGTCATTTTTCATTTAAATTTGGATAAGTGTTGATTTTTCATTTTTCATCTACATTTTTCACTTTCTTATTTCTATGAATTGATATGTGCCGAAAATTGAATGAGAAACACGGTCGAAAACACAAAATTTAAAATCATGATTTTTTTTTTCATTTCATACAACTCATATAATCCTTAAGAACTAGTAATAATTAAAATGAACATTTTAACAATAGAATGCTATAATATCACAGAACCATAAGCAGATTTAAGTTCAAGAAAGCATGATTTTAATGAATTTTGCCAATTGGAACAAAAAAATTGAAGAATCCATTCAATTAGGTAGAATTTGGGAATGCACTTTTGAAATAATTTATGAATTCTTTTACTATATTGAAAGATTCATCAGCCAAGCTAGAATGATATTGCATAAAAGCTATTTGTTGGTGTTCATCATTGAAAAGACAGCATTTTCCTTGCCTGAAGGTGTACCATCTTTGCTCTTTCCAATTCTTTGCGAAGAATTAAGACATGCTAACGAATTCAGTGACATAATGCAGATCAAAGCTTGTCTCTTTTCAGTTTTGCATCAGTTTTTAGAGCATCGTCATCATAGGGTATGATAGGAAACAATGTGTGGAATGAAGCTCAATTAATAATGTTGCTATGGGAAGAGAGGACATCAAATTTTCGTCCCTAATAATAATAATAAGAGACTATATTCTTTGGCCTTGTAATTCAGGATGTTTTTCATATTCTAAGCTATCTAGATCATAAAATTTCTAGATATAACTGATGACCAAATTACAATATACAAGTCATGTACAGTATGAACTAAATCTATACACGTTCAACAATATGTTGAAGTTGTTAAGATGCAGTACCTCTAGATTCTTGAATGTCCAATTCATGTTCTGCAACCATAATGCAGGAATCAGCTTCAAGAGACGAATCGGAGGTCTTAATTTTCGAGAATGAATCCTTTGGTGTATTTAACATATCGGTTGTGCATTGTACATCTGGCATTATCCCGACTTGATCTATATCATGAAGTGCTGGTGATAAATACTTGGCAACTGTCACAAACAACGCTGATCCATCATGTAGCTCAGTCACACTCTGCGAAAAACATATCCCGTTATTTAAACAAGCAAGTTTTCTTTTATTGTTGTCATTAAATACTCTATTTTTACCTGAATTTTGCCTTTACCAAATGTTTTGTGGCCCACGAGTATAGCACGCCCATTGTCGTGTAATGCACAGGCTAAAATCTCACTTGCGCTTGCACTTCCCTCGTTAATCTGTTTTCAACATAAAGAAAAAACAAAACCAAAATTATTTAATTATATTATTTTCAGAACATATTTGCTAAGAAATGAAGAAGTTAGAGTGGGATCTTACTAGCACGACAAGTGGGTCGTGCGTTATTGCATGAACATTCTGCATATTAATAGGAAGCATATTTCCGTCCCTATCGATTGTATTCACAAGAGTCTCATCTCCATCTAGCCACATTTGAGCGACATCGAGTCCTGCTTTTACTAAACCGCCCTTCAAGAAAAATTAATACAAAGCAAAATAAGAGCTGGTATAAGTAGAAGTTATTAATAAAGTCGAGAACTTGAAACTTACTGGGTTGTTTCGCAAATCCAGAATGTATGAATGCACACCCTGAGTTTCCAATTGATTGATTGCATTTGCCATTTCAATGGCTGCACCCTGTCAAATTTAAAGATCGACGATTAGATGCTTAAGACAGAACATAACAACATATTGACGAATAGCTTTCCGAACCTGAGAGAAACTTGAGAGCTTCACATAACCGGTCTTTGTTTGACGACCATCTGGTGTTTGATGAAGGATAATGGTGCTCGATAATGGGGATAGCTTAATGTATTCACGTGGCAAGTTTACCTTCAATAAATTCAAAAAAAAGTGTTTATATCAAGCCTCAAAACAAAAAAGCTAACGGTATCTTGAAGAAGTTAATACCTCTCTTATACTAGATTCACTTGTAGAATCTTTTGCCTGCAATAAATATATACTATTTCAGTCACCTTAAGGATGATTCACTGTAAAAACTCAACAGTATAAGTTCACTGTAAAATTCACTTGGGATGATTTTATTATCTACTAAAAAATGTTACACGTCAAACTCGGATACTGCACAACCATATAAGATTTCACAATAAAAGCATGGATTCTCTGATCATAAAAACCCAATTTGTTAAATTCATATGCTCAATATGGCAACACCCAGAACATAATTAATTACTAATTTTATACAAGAATAATAAAAAATAATTCTTACACTGTGAACTTTTACTGTAACAGAAGTTCCAGCACGCCCTCGAAGCTTTTGTGCTGCAGCTTCGCTACCAACTCCATCAAGTCTCTCCCTTGATATTACATATATGAGACTTGGAAATAATGATGATCAAACTCTAAAACTATTTTTTTTGCATTTCCATTCTCTTATGAACATATATTACTCAAACTTCACACTGTAATTAATTTTATTTTTTCATTACAAAGAGGCTGAGCAACCTAAAGTTGCAATCAAAACAGTGATAATGATGGAGAATCAGCACAAAGCATAAATAAATGCTAGAGTATCAGAAAGTACTAGTTAAGAATATATGAGAACCACATGAATAATAATCTTTACACAAGTAAAAACTTGATTTTCCCTTCTACAGGTGATTTCAGTACTACAGCATGTCAATGCTAATGGGATGAGACGAGATTGAGATTAAATATTCATATATTAATCAAGCCATTTCAATGAATCATCTTCATCATATATTTGTTTAATAAATGAAGAAATAATAAACCAAATTCTTGAAAGGAAAGACACCATACCATTGATCTCAATCAATCTATCACCTTCGCATATGCCAGCACGAGCAGCTAGGCTGCCATCTATACATGACACAACAACCTGCACATAATCAATTCAGTTGAGAAACAAGATACAATAACATGAGAAAGAAAAACATGATAATTAACAAAGAGATGAAGATATGATTGGTAAAGTATATAGATGTAATTCACCAACCAAAGGGTAATAAATATTCCAACTCCTTGCAAGTTTCCATCACTTCCAATTCTGAAACTCTGGTATTCCTGAAATTGGAAAGCAACAGTTGAACCATTCGAAAAATGTTCCAAAGCTTAACTGAATTAAGCAGAAACAATTTAAAGAATAAAACCTTGGGACTAATTATCCGAGTAAAGGGATCCCCAAGAGACGAAAGCATTGCACTGATTTTGGTATAAGTAACATCAGCAAAATTCAAGGGAAACATTTCCACCATAGTCTGCTGCAACTTCAAATCCCAATCTGCATAATTAAAAATTGGAAACAAAACATCAGGATATAGCATTATGAATTACTATAAAGTGATTATCTACAAATATGAAGTAGGGAATTCAAAGAAGTAAACCTTGATGATTAAATGTAGGGTCAAAAAATGACTCTCTGATTAAACCCCATAACTCCACAAGCGTTCTTTGAACTGTATTAACCTAGCAATTGAATCACACTTTACTAGACAATTACATGCAAAAATCAATTAATAGTACAAGTAAAAAAACTAGGATTATCTCGCCAGTGCGAGAAACAGGAAAAGCTACCGTTAAGGACTCCGCGAAAGCCAGAGAATCATAGCAGATAGAAAAGAGAGCAGTAGCACTGGTGGCAAAGCCAAATACGGTTTTCCCGAATGATCTGACAAAATCAAGAGAATTAGATTAGGGTTTGGATTCTGATTTGATAGAGGTGTTACAGGAAGCAGAGGGGAGAGTCAAACTCCATTTCTTGGAAGAGTTGATGAAGCTTGGAGTTGGCTTCAATGGAGGTATAGCAGATTTATTTAAAAGAAACCACGATGAGGGAGAGGAGATGAGAGAATATTTGTGATTTATATATTTTTTTACTGAATTTTTAATTTTTTTAATTAATTCTTTCTATCAATTAACTAGCGGGAAATTTCCCGCCCTTCAAGTTTTCACTATTCATAGTGTTTTTCGCAATGGTTAGACTAAAGGTGTTGCGATGAAAGTGTATTTGATCAACAAAAATATCTATTGCAACACTTTTTAAAATTTGTTTCGAAAAATCCTTTTTTCATTCAAAAATCGCAACACTTCAATGCAACACCAGCCATTCTGGTTGCGATAGGCCATCTATGGCGTAGTGAATGTACAGTTAGCATTTAAAGAGTAATTAGTTTTAGTAATTAAAAAGTATACTAAAATTCTAAAGCAAAATAAGGTATTAAAAATATTGATAACCATAGAAGTGTTACACGTAAAATGAATCAACAAGAATATACATTACATGAATACATAGGAAAGTAGAGAGCAAGAAATATAGAGAGAAAGTATGTGTATTGTATTATCATTTTCTTCTTATGAAAAGTATACACAAGCCTATATTTATAAGAAAATACATGAAAATGAAAAGACTTGTAAGTTATAATACCAATGGAGAGTCATTATAGTTATCAATGGACATCAACACATATAAGTTACGCATACATTTACAACGCTTCCCTTTTGATGTTCATATTCACGAATGGGACACTACCTCATTAAAAACCTTATCAAGGAAAACCCTTTGGGACAAAACCTTTGGTTAAGGGAAAAAGGAATGCAATGTTTACTTTCTCTATTCACAAGAATATGATTATGCAATATGATTATGCCTTGATAAAACCTTGCTAGGGAAAACCTGGTGGGACAAAAACTTAGAGAAGGAAAAAGAGTACAATATTCATATGCAATTTTTCTTTCCCTAAAAAATACAATGATCAAGACATATCCTTGAGTTGTCGTATTCCAATATTACGCACATGTCTTTTGAAGATAGAAACATATAGTGACTTATTAAAAATATCTGCTGGATTGTCACTTAATCTAAATTTTAAGATGTCAATTGATCAATCTTCATCGGATTATGAGATAAAAGAATTTGGATAAAATGTGTTTGGTTTTATCTCCTTAAATAAAGTTACCATTGAGTTGTGCGATATAGACTGCATTTCTTTATAAACTGGCATCATATCTTCTTAATCTACTGATTTATCATATGCACATTAGACAATAAATAAAATAATATATAGCTCATTGGTTTTACTTCTTTAGGTATTCGAACTACGAAAACCTTTTTTTTCCAAGAGATTAATTGTACTTAAACTAATAATCTCGTTACAGTGTTATATGCAAATTATGGTTTATAATAACTTTATATTCATTCCATTTTTACTAGTATTAATATAATTTATCATTTTCAACAACTTCGTGTCACTACTTTTACAAGAAGTGTATTTATATTAATACATTAATTTATCCTCAATAATATTATCTTAATTTTATCTTGTAAACCAATCGGTTATCACACTTCATACGTTTTATATAGTGCTATTATTAATTTATTCTTCAGGAATTTCAATGATAATTGATGATGAAGCATTATATTAAATCGACTTTTCCAAAATTATCTTTATAACTTATTCCCTTAATTTTAGGAAAATGCTTCCTTCATATTTAATTTGCAAATCTTGCGATATTGTATTTTAAAGGCTCAAGATACTTAAATATTAATAGAGATTCATATCAAATATAAATTCTAATCTCTTTTGATGGAGAAATTATATTAAGCACCAGGTCCAAAAAACCGGATCCTTGCATGCTTGCCATGTATCCCAAAAATGAGTATAATAATAGAAAAGTAAAAACATAAATTCACTTTTAGGACACATGACAAGCATGCATGGATCCGGTCCTTTGGACTTGGTCTTTAATATAATTTCCCCTTTTGATGACCCATTGTGTCTATTATAATAAAGTTACAAGCACGTATATATCATAATTAAAAAAAAAACTTAAATGAGAAACATTAGGCTCGTGATAAAAAAACTATTGTAGGGGAACTAATCATCATAACTTTTTTAATATTAATTATGAAAATTGTTGCACAATATTTCATTTCTCACTCTAATACTTGATGTTCGCATAATCATATGTCGTGCAATAAATGTTTAATACATGGTTCTACCAGACCATTTTGAGTATGAATATGTGCTATAAGATGTTCAATTTTAATCCCAATGGATTTTGAAAAAAAAATATACACCTGATCATTTAAATAAACATCAACTTTGGGTTATTGTACTTCTTCTGGAAATTTACTTATATTAGTAACTAAATGCCTAACATTATGGATGAATAAATCCATATACACAATATGCATTAATGGAGATTCAATCTCATCATTTACTCTTGGAAAGGTTTCGATATCAATTTTTCTTGCGAACAAACTGCAAAAAATATATTTAATTCAACATAATATCAAACGTGCCTAATTTCATAAGCCTCTGAATTTATAACTTCTGCTTTATAGTTAAATTGGCATGAGAATATGTTTGTAATATACAAAGACATTATATTAATGTCTTCACTCACAGTTTCAATATAATATTCATTTCAACAAATATCTTTTAAATCTTTATAGAATTCTATGAGAATTTGATAGAAATAATGCATTATTTGTAATAATAGTAATAACATTGGTTCATCCAGACCATTCAACAATTTGTTTGTCCCCTTAACACATAATACTAACTCTTTCGGAGCATTCAACAATTTTTTTTCGCCCTAATACTATAATAACTCTTCCGGAAAATTTTACATTTTTCCCTTGGTACATTAGAGACCGGTTCCATCGGAGCTTTCATCCAATTACTGATAACATATTTTCACTCATTTTCAGAGTATAATATTTAGCATATATACCATATATAATTTTGACGTCAATAAAAAAACTCATTTCCCTTCATTTTCCACTTCTAGTGTTTGTTATTATTATCATCAAATTGATTTTGCATTTCTAATGAGTTAATAATCATCAATACCACTTTTTTACTTCAAGTGAAAACTAATAATCAATTCAATTTTACTCTTCCACTTGAGGTGGAAATTATTCATCGTTTTCATATATCCACTCCAGTTGGATATTGCTAGCATGTTTATATTAATTTGAAATTGTAAATATATTTCCTTCATAATTTTTACAAAAGATCTTCATGACCTTCAATAATCGACTATTACAGTTTTAATCTTTCATATAATATTACAAAATGTAAAATTGTTTATAATTGAAAATTAATTCAATAAAAAAATTCAAAAAGAACTCATGTAGATGTTACCAAATGTCTTGTTAAATTCGATTTTCCAAATTGCAAGCCAATATTGTTGAACTAAACACCATCCTTACATGCATAAATCTATAAACAAAATTATCGAAATGAATTAAGAAATAATACATATATAGATAACTAACAAAAATAATAGATACGAAGGTAGAAAAGATTGACTTCCCCATCTATTATGTTTCATGTATGTTCTTGTTGGTATTAATTGAAAGAGCGATTTTGCGCTGATATCGTGTTATAAACAACTTGAATGATATTGCTTGCTTTAGCACCATTTACGGCCAACCTCATAGCTTTAAAACGCATCATTCAAGTTAAGACCTTCAGAGCCCTACTTATATACAAGCTCATTGGATTCTCCGAAAGCAATGTGGGATATTTATCCCTAACACACCCCTCGTCACTGATAACGTGTTACAAGTAAAATAAATCAACAAGAATATGCATTACATGAATACATAGAAAAGTAGAGAATAAGAAATATAGAGAGAAAGTATTTGTATTGTATTATTATTCTTTTTCTTATGAAAAGTATACACAAGCCTATATTTATAAGAAAATACATGTAAATGAAAAAACTTGTAAATTACAATACTAATTGAGAGTTATTATAGTTATCAATGGACATGTACATGCATTTATAATAGGAAGTTATATATAAAACTAGCACCTTCAAGATGAGAGCTAGCTGTATAGTCCCAAAACTCTTTATTTGAGCAAATTTAATTCACATATTACATCAGTGTTGTCACCGTCGTTTGGCCAGTTGATCAAGAAAAATTTGGACATAGTGATATAAATCGAGTTAGCAATCATAAAACCCATTACATAATTTATCATTAAAAACCTGTTGAATCGATGTCCAAGTTACTCGAGTCGGATCAATGAACCAATAACTAAATAAATTTATTAACTAAAAAAAATTTATTAAATTCTAGTGTAGAAAATTTAAAACTTTTACAAAGTATTTTCAAGAAATCTTTTGCTCTTTCTATCTCTATGTTTCAATTGTAGTTACTAAAATTTGTATAAGGAATTTAGATATTTAATAGTTGTGAAAACAAATAATATCGATGCCTCATTGATTTTTTTATTTTCATTTTATATTTGGACAATTTTAAAAATGCTGAAAATTAGGATTTGTATCATCTCAAGTTTTGGATTTCAACTTGTTTTTTTTTAAAAACAGAATCCTAACTATTTAACTCAAATAAAATTCAAGTTTACATTCGTACGCTCCTATTGTATATATTCTTCTCCCTTACGCTCTTGTTATTTTATCATTATCTCTCAAATTGTTTTTTTTAATATGTCATTTTTTAGTTTTTTGTTTGTCTCATTTTTATCTTCGCAATGTCATCCATTGCGATATATTTTTTCAATTTTTTTTGAACTGTTCGAAATCTTGCAAGAAATTGGTAGTAAACATTATTTTGTTAGATTATTAGGGTCTGTTCTTTTCAACTGAAACTGAACATACTGAAACTAAACTGGACTGAACCGAACTGAAACTGAACATACTAAAATTGAACTGAAACTAGACTGAAACTGAAAATACTGAAACTTAATTGAATAATAATTATTTATATCAATAATAACAACATTACCTTGTAACTTTATATAATATTATATTTTTGCTTCATTAAATTGTATAATGATATTTTGTTGGATCCTTAACTTTTTTAGTATTAACAAAAATCACAGTTTGTAATATTATTTTGGGATAAATGTAGTTTAATTAAAAAGACTACAAAATGAAAAAAGTAATTAAGTTAGTAGTGTGGAATTCTATTGTGCAACAAATTTGGGAGATGAATTAAAGCAATATCCAACATGGTGACGACGATAGTGAAAATGACGACATGGATGAAGATTGGATTAGAAAAATTAACCTAATCATGAATTATAATATTAGTAGTGCAAAATTATATTGTACAACAAATTTGTTAGATGAACCAAAGAAATATCCAACTTGTTGATAGGATAGTGAAAATGACGACATAAACGTAAATTGAATTAGATTAATTAACCTAACTTTGAATTATAATATTTTAATATTTCTTAATATAATTGGTATGCTTTTTAATACTTTATAAATTATTTATTTATTTATTTATTTGTTATCAACAAAGTTATTCGTTACTAACGATAATAAATAATCAAATTTTAACAAATTATTTATAATATTCTTAAATAATTTTTATTACTTACTATTTATTTTATTTTATGATTAATATTTTTGTTTTATTTTCTCATTCTAATAATATATACATATATAATTACTTTAATAATATTTACAATGGTATATAAACTGAAACTGAAATTTAACTGAAACTGAATTGAACTGAATTGAATGTAACTGAACTGAACTGAATGGGCTGTTGAATAAGTTAAAAAGAATAGAGCCTTAGTACAAAAGCAATAAACAAACTATTATAATAGTAATAGTAAATGAATGCATTAGAATGTGATAAAAATCACATGTAACATAAATATCTACAACATATTAAATCAAAATAACAAGTATCTAATAGGAATGTGGTAGGAACCTAGTAGATAATACAAATACATGTTAAAGTTTATCTCACTACCAATCAGGCAATTCATCAAACACCTTATGTGCAAACTAGAAGACCTTGCATTTCATTGAATCAAAATAGAAATTCAAACCTTCAATTACAAAAAATCAATTGTAAAATCAAATCAAAGTTAACACAATTTGATAAAAAAGATGCACAAACCTAATCGGATATAGGTATGATTCAAATTTTGGGATGAGAACAACGAATAACAACCGGAATTCAAAAAGAGGTTCCGAGTGATCCAAAAAGAGACCGAAATAGAGATTGAAATAGAGAATCAAAGGATCGACAATCTAAAATATTGAAATCTAGCAAAGAGAATTGTTAAAGAGAGAACGATTTAGAGAGAGGATTAATTCCAGTTTAGATAGAACACGCAAAGTAATGAGAAGAAAACAGCATTATTTATTAAACATATTGTGTAAAAACTAAAAACTTAAAATGGTTATAGGATGCAAAGAATGAACACGAAGGTATTTGTGTTAATAAATTTCACAAATAGTATATTTTTACTTGTAATTGTGTTATATTTTAAGTTTATTTAAATTATGTGTAAATATTTAAACGATTACATTACTTTATATTTAAATTGTAGTACTAGAAAGAAGTTTATTAATTAATATATCATATTTTAATATTTGAATTGTTATAAATAATATAGATAAACAAGAATATATACTAGATAAATTTACAAAAAAGTAGATATTAAATAATTTGGAGAAAGTAAAATATAATATCATTGCTCTTCTCAGTGTTCTTAAAAATCCCGCCCAGGCGTCGCCTAGGCCTCGATTTTTAAAACACTGCTTTTTATGTTATTTTTTTTATTAAAATATTAATTTTTTTAATTAAAAAATTGGAGCCTAAGCTGCCTAGGACCGCCTAGTGCCGCCTAGGACCGCCTAGGTGCAGATTTTTCCGTCCTCCGCCTAACATCGCTGGATTTTACAAAATCGCGGCGGTGTTTTTAAAAATCTCGCCTAGGCCCGATTTTTAAAACACTGGCTCTTCTTATATAAAGTATACAACAATTCTATATTTATAGGCATAGACCAAGAACTTGAAAGGACACAAGTTATATGGTTTAAAGATAGGATTTATGGACATCAACACAATTTAATATATATGTTACGTAACATATACTTACAAAACTTCCCCGTTGATGTCCATTTTCACGAATGAGACACTATCTCGTTAAAACCTTAAAAAAAAACCATGTGGGATAACACATTTGGTTAAGGAAAAAAGAGTGCAATGTTTACTTCCTCTGTTCGTAAGAATATGATTTTGCAATATGAAATCCATCGTTAAAACCTTACTAGAAAAACCTAGTGAGAAAAAAAATTAGTGAAGGAAAAAGTGTAAAATATTCATATGCAGTTTTATAAGAATAGCAAGTAGTGACTTAGTGAAATGATTTGCTAGATTGTTACTTGATCTAACTTTGCAAATGCCAACTTGTCCAGTCTTCATTAGTATAAAAGAATTTGAGTGAAACATGCTTGGTTCTATTTCTTTATTATAGTCAACATCGAGTTGTGTGATGCATATATATTGCATTGTCTTCATAAATTTTCATCAGATCTCCTTTGACTACTAATATACCACATGACTCAATTTACTTTAAATAATATATCGATCTTTGCATTCTATAGAATAATATGAATAAACAATAATACAAACAAAAGAAAAGTTAAGAATATGAAATAAAGAGATAAAAAAATAATACCATATCATTGATTTTACCTCTTATGTATTTGAATTACAGGTTTGAAAGATCTTCTTGACTTAAATCTTTCCATTTTTCCAACAACACCATGTTTGAAATTCTTGCAAAATTGATTCATATTCTCATTGCCATGTTATAGGTAAAATATATGGTTTATAATAATTTTATATTCGTTCCATCTTTAGTACTAATATAATATATTTAAATTTTCATTTTCAACGATTTCTTGTTTTGAACTTCAAGTTCTACAACTTCTGGAGCAAATATATGTATATTAGTACGTTTATCCTCAACAACATTATCTCTATTGTCAACAAAGTTTAAGGATTTTTATCATGTAAACAAAGTGGTTATCCACGCTTCAAGCGTTTTATATTTATCTAGCGCTATTGTTAACTTATTTTTTAGGAATTTCAATATAAATTGATGATGAAACATTATATTAAATTGAATTTTTCAAAATTATCTTTGTACTTTCTTCCCCTAATTTTATCAAAATGCTTCCATTAAATTTGACAATTTTCAAATCTTGCGGTATTGTATTTTAAAGTCTCAAGATACTTAATTATTAATAGATATTCATATCTAACATAAATTTCTAATCTTTTTTATGATCCATTTTGGTCAATTATAAAAATTTATAGGTACAAATATATCATAATTAAAAACTCTTAAATGAGAAACATTAAACTCGTGACCAAAAGCTTTTGTAAGGGAAATAATCATCATTAATTTTTGGCATTAAATATACAAATTGTTGCGTAATATTGCATTTCTCACTCTAATATGTGGCATTCGCTTAATCATTTGTCATGCAATAAACGTTTAAGACATGGTTCCATCATATCATTTTGAGTGTAAACATATGCTACAATATATTCAGCATTAAATTTAAAGGATATTGAAAAAAATAAACATGTAGTCATTAGTAACCAAAAGCCTAACATAATAGATGAACAAATCCATTTATACCATATGCATTTTTAAATAAAGGATATTCATCCTTACTCTTGGAAGGTTTCGTATCTATTTTTCTTGTGAACAAACTGCAAAAATATTTAATTTAATATGATATCAAACGTGCCAAATTTCATAAGTATTTGAATTTATAAACCACTGATTTATAGTTAAATTAGACTCAAAATATGTTTATAACACAATGAAATGCTTTAATATTATCACTTACATTTTCAATATATAATTTATACAAAAATCTTTCAAACTTCATAAATTTAGTGAGAATTTGGTAAGATTATGCATTATTATATATATACATTCACTTTCAAAATCAACATGGCTTCTTCAAGAACTTTTCGATAATAGTGACTCTTTTAGAGCACTCAATAATTTTCTTCATCCCCTTAACGCATAATATTTGCTTTCTGGAATATTCAACATTTAATCCCTTAGTACATAATAATTAGCTCTTTAGAGCTTCGATCAATTTTTGTGTTTCTCAATATGACGTTAAAATTTTTCAACCATTTTCATAGATTAATAATACTTAACATCTTTACCATATATAAATTCATTTTTTCCCAATAACCTTGACATCAATCAATACCGGTGATAACTAATTTTCTTTGAATTTTTTCCACTTCTAGTGGTTATTATTATCATCAATATCATTTTTCATCTCTAGTGATCATTGCTCATCAATTTTGCTTTACTAACTTCGAGTGAAAATCATTCATTAATTTTACAATTCCACATCGGGTGAGCAATATTCATCAATTTTACAATTTGATTTCGAGTGGAAATCATTCACCAAATTTATTCTTCCAATTCGGGTGGAAATCGCTAGCATATTTTAATATATTTCATTTAAATTATTTCAAAGATCTACAAGATCTTCAGTAGTTGACTATTTAGATTGATAATCAACTAACAAAATGTTTACTAACTCAAATTTAATATCATCAATCGTACAAAAAAAAAAAAAAAGAAATTTTACAATATAATTCACCAAATATCATTCCTCATATGCTCCAATTCTATCAATTAAAATATTTCAAAAAAAATGAGGAAAACTAATAATAATAATATTGAAAATAGAATAGAAAAAAATTTCCCGATGCATTGATCAATCTCCATGAATCTTCATAAAGTCCATCACCGCAATATTTTTCATCGTATTGACCGGATGATATTCTTGTTTGTATTGATAAGAAAGCTGATAAAGTGTTATAATTAATATGGATAAACAAGAATATACACTAGATGAATATATAGACAACTAGATAATAACAAATATTGAGAGAAAGTAACATATAATTTCATTATTCTTCTTATGTAAAGTATACAACAAGTCTATATTTATAGGCATAGACCAAGAATTTGAAAGAACACACGTTATAGGGAAAATTTTATAAATGGGCTAAAATTTAGGAATAGTTTCAGTCCAAGTTTTGTGTCATAACTTATTTATCCAATTAAGTTTCATATTTACCTCCTATACGTTCCAAAGTTACTGTATTCTCCCCCCTTACCTTCTACATGTGTTTTTGAATTTTTTTATCTTATTTGATCATTATCTCTCAAACTGTTTAATTTTTTGACATGCTACTTTAGAGTTTTTTGTTCATCTCATTTTTATCTTCGAAACGTCATCCATTATGATATACTTTTTCAAAAAAAAAATTTCAACTGTTTGATATATGGTAAGAAACTAGTAGGTAAGTGGTATGTAACTGATAAAAAGAACAAATTGTGCCAAATTTGTTATGAAAATATAGTAGGTAACACAAATATATGTCAAAAGTTTATATCCATAGCAATAGACACAAAATTATTATCTTAAAAGTAATGAAAATGCATTAGAATGTGATTAGAACATGTAACATTGATCTCTACAAAGTATTGAATTAAAATAGTAGGTATTATAGGTATGAAACTGGTAGGAAAAATAAAAAAAGTCAAAACTAGTAAGAAATTGGTAGGTAAGTGACAAGAAACTGGTAGGAAGAACAAGTTGTGTCAAATTAATCTTAAAAAGAAATGAAAATGTATTAGAAAGTGACTAGAACAAGTAAGTTAAATCTCTACATAGTATTGAATCAAAATAGTAGGCATGTGGTATGAAACTGGTAGGAAAAACAAGTTGTGTCAAATTAATCTTGAAAAGTAGTGAAAATATATTAGAAAGTGATTAGAACATGTAAGATAAATCGCTACAAAGTATTGAATCAAAATAGTAGGAATCTAGTATGAAATTGATAGGAAGAACAAGTTGTGTCAAATTAATCATGAAAAGTAATGAAAATGCATTAGAAAGTGATTATAACATGTAAGATAAATGTTTACAAAGTATTGAATTAAAATAGTAGGTATCTAGTATGTAAGTAGTATGTAACTGGTATAAAGAACAAAAAATGTCAAAACTAATAAGAAATTGGTAAGTAAGTGGTAAGAAATTGGTAGGAAGAACAAGTTGTATCAAATTAACCTTGAAAAGTAATGAAAATTCATTATAAAGTGATTAGAACATTTAAGGTATATCTCTACAAAGTATTGAATTAAAATAGTAGGTATTAGTATGTAACTGGTATGAAGAACAAAAAATGTCAAAACTAATAAAAACTGGTAGGTAAATGGTAGGAAACTGGTAGGAAGAACAAATTATGCCAAATTAATCTTGAAAAGTTATGAAGATGCATTCAAAAGTAATTAGAACATGTAAGATAAATCTCTACAAAGTATTGAATCGAAATTGTAGATATCAGGTATGTAACTGGTATGATGAACCAATAATGTTAAAACTAGTAAGAAACTGGTAGGAAGAACAAGCTGTGTCAAATTAATCTTGAAAAGTAATGAAAATGCATTAAAAAATGATTAGAACATGTAAGATAATTCTCTACAAGGTATTGAATAAAAAAGTAGGTATTTGGTATGAAACTGATATGAAGAATAAAAAATGTCAAATTAAATTAAATTCAATGATGATTGATTATTTTTGTAACAGATTTAGTGTCAATATGGACCTAGTGCTTAGCCTTCACTCTTTTATGCCCAGTCTGCAATTTATCACATGGCACAAAGCGCTGCTCAGTGTTGTTCCCAAAAGGTAATGCCTAACAAGTGCACCAGGGTCAAATTGTAAAGTGGTAAGAACAAGATCGTATCCCACAAGGAACAATTAAATAGTATGAAGGTTTCCTTGGTAGAGTGGTTCAGAAAAGTCTTCTATAATTCTAAAGGTTTGGTTGTTGGTTTGAAATACAATAAACTAAAAGCAATAAAAATAAAGAAAAGGTTTAATACAATAAAAAAAGCACAAGCTTCACCTACCCACAAACAGTACAAGATCTCCCTCCAAGCAATACATACACTTACTTGACTATGTACATAGATCTAAGGTATCTTAACCAGATTTCCCTAAGCTTACCCCCCGACTTCACTTGATTTCTAAGAATACTAATTTAAGTCTCCCTTAGGTACTTGTTAAATTAGTAATCATGCATTAAGTTCAGTTAAACATTTAAACAAGTTAAAACCCTTAGCTTGAAACCTATCTCTAAAAGGGTGTTCTCCCCTTCAATCTCAAGGTATACATGTGTGTGTTTGTGATCAAACTATAACAAATCTCCCCTCGGTACTTATTACTATAGTCTTGTATGATAACAAATCTCCCTTCGGTACTTATCATTATCAATAGAAAATTATTACTCAAACACAATCAATCAATAATTTCAAATAAAGAGTATAAACTGCGCTGGAAAGAGTCTTCACACTGTTTGCATAATGGTAGACTCGGCTTATAAGAGAATTACTCACTCATAATGAAGAAAATATTGAACTCCATTAAAAATCAAGAAATTACAGAAGTTTGTAAGAAGAAAACGGAACTATTCTATAGCCTTTCGGCCTTATGGCCTAAAATTAAAGTAACTCTCCTCTCCTTCTCTCAATTAATTGGTAGAATAGGGTATAAATACCTATTAAATACTTGAAGAGGAAGTAGAAACAAAAAGGAATAATAAAAACAATCCTAAAAGATGTCTAACTGCTATTTAATATTATCTTAATATTAAAAACCAAATTTATTGAAAAGGAAAATCTAACTAAAACTTGTCCACTAAGTTGATGGTAATCTTGTAAATATTTTGAGTAAATCCCTCTTTTTTCTCCTCTTTGGCGCTCACACATAGCTCTTAAGACTTCCTAATCAATTAGGATTTTTTCCCTTCTTTTCTTTGTCTTTTTCTCCAACTTTCCTATTTAGGTCTTTCTCTCCGAAGGTCTTCTGGAATTTTGGTAAAAACCTAAAAATGCACCAAAACATGATAAAACTGATATTTTATATAACAATTAAGCACATAAATACATCATTAAACACTACTATATTCCACCTATCACTCAGGCTGTTAGTTTTCTTTTCTTTTTTGTTCTTAACATATGCGCTTAAAACCCAATTCTAATTAAAATCAAAATCAGATGTAAAAACAATAGCTAACCTAATTCGAATTTCAAATTGAAATAAAAAAAACTGATACAAAACTAGAAAATTGAAATTATACAG
The DNA here is from genome assembly GCA_949673415.1 of Euphorbia schlechtendalii. Lineage (NCBI taxonomy): Eukaryota > Viridiplantae > Streptophyta > Magnoliopsida > Malpighiales > Euphorbiaceae > Euphorbia > Euphorbia schlechtendalii. Next base: position 19,997 of record CATIWQ010046766.1, read on the forward strand.
AGAATTTGATAGTTGCAGATAGCAGAGACTTGAAAAATCTTTGATCTAGAGAGAATCGAGGAGAATCAAAACAAGGAAAAGAAAATTTGATAGAGAGAAACTTGCGATGCAAAAAAGAGGAAGCAACTGAAACTTGATAACATAATGTATATATAGAACGTATATAGTGAAAACTAAAACTTAAAAATTGGTTATACAATGCAAAGAATTAGTTGGAAGATATTTTTGTAAATAAGTTTCACACACCTTACATTTTATATAATTTCCCTAAGTTATAAGGCTTAAGATAGGAGTTATGGACATCTAAACAATTAGAATATATGTTATATAACATATATTTATAACAAATATTAATTTTTTAACATATTTGTTTTAAGACGGTTGAACTTGGATTCAATAAGGTTGACTCATCGATCCTTAAAGCTCTACCTTCACTGGCTCAAAAGGAATATGTCAACATAATGTGGCAGGCATAATTTTTCCAACGATGAAGACAACTGAATCACAATTCACAACAAAATCAAAAACCATTTTGATATGCAATAAGGTATTGGAAATCACATATATTTCTTGGCACCAAAAAATCTAGAGATACAAATTTCCGTAAAAGAAATTTTACATACAATTAATTATCCATCAGAAAAAAAATTGGTAGTAATTCTGAATTAGTTTACTTAAAAGCATGGTTTTCAGAACCGGACTGGTCATCGAACTGGTGAAAAGGTTGGTTCATGGATTTAAGGTTCAACCGGATTAAATCGATGATTGAACCAGATTATCTAAAAATTGAAAAAATATTATTTAAATAAGATATGGTGAATTTATTTACACAATACACTAAATAAATAAAGTAAATACGTAATTTAAAACTGAGTAAAAGTTTTATATAGATATTATAAAAGAAATATAATACAAATGTGTATAAAATAAGTGTTGTAGTTGAGTGATAGACATAATGGATAACAAGCTGGAGGTCTTGAGTTCGATTCCTACCTATTGCAAAAAATTTAAAAAACATTACTTTTAACAAGAATAAGTGAACCGGCCGGTTGGAGCAACCGGTTTCCGGTTCGACCGGATCCGACTAGCCGGTTCAACCGGTCAATATCTGGTCTTTGACCAGATGTAGAACCGGGTGAAAACCGACTGGACCAGTGACCGGTTCCGGTTAAACCCGGTCCGACTGACCGATTCGGTTCGGTTTTCAAAACCATGCTTAAAAGTATAAACTATTTATTTTTATTTTATATTTTTTGGAAATATTTACATTAAATTGAGAGTGATGTATTAAAATAAGGGTATTGTGAGATCAATAACAAGATACCCCTCACTCATAATAAATATCACAGGCACCAACACAACTTTTAAAATGTCTTTCTGCCTTTTTAACTAGTAAAACTGATCTTCACTTCATCTTGTATCATTTATATATTTAAGGCACCCTTTTGTTTTGTTCAAAGCCCATCTTCAATGGACAAAAGGGTTCTTGATTACACTTTAGTTCCAGCTGGGTCAGCCATTATGTTAGCATATCACCTCTGGCTATTCTTTCGAGTCGTTTACGCTCCCCACAAAACCGTTATCGGTGTCAACGCTGTCAATCGCCCTTTTTGGGTTCAAGCTATTAAAATCACATATCTCCATCTCTTTTTTTAATAAATGACAAATATTTTTACTGAGAAAAACTTATATAGGACTTATTAATAACTAAGGCTCCTCACCCCTCTTTACAAATTTTTCCAGGATACATCGAAAAATGGAGTTCTTTCAGTACAGACTATCCGAAACAACATAATGGCGTCAACCCTATTGGCATCGATGGCCATAATGCTAAGCTCAGTGATGGCGGTGCTAATGGCTAACATGGGTAACGAAAGGACGGGCACATTCGTGTATAGAAGCGATGAGGCTATGTGGGTTAAGTTTTCTTGTATAATGATATGTTTCTTGGTGGCTTTTACGTTGAATGTGCAATCAATAAGGTATTATAGCCACGCAAGCATTCTCATTAATGTACCTTATAAGAAAATGTCTCATCACCACCACCATTTGACAGTGGAATATGTGGGGAAGACTATAGATCGGGGTAGTTATTTTTGGTCGCTTGGATTGCGAGCTTTCTACTTCTCATTGCCTTTATTTTTGTGGATATTTGGGCCAATTCCAATGTTTTTGTGTTGCTTTGTCATGGTTTTCATGCTCAATTTCCTTGACGTAGCCTATGAGAGTAATTGGGTTGTTGACTTTTCTGAAGATGGCCTTAACAAGGATCATGAACTCGGTTTTCCAGATGCAATTTAAACTTTTTATCTATGTAGAATAAAGTTGTTTTAAATATCTCGCAATTCAAGGATATGGAGAAAAATAAGGGCTTTCAATTCAAATGGCTTGGGAGAAATGCATCTATTGACTACATATTTATGCTAATTTGTAGGAGGGTCATTGGACTTCTTCACCAAAATAGTTAAATTTTTAGACTTTTTGCTTTAATTTTTAATACTTGTCATTTTAAAATATTAATGCACTTTTTAACAAGATTTTCCTAATTTACCCTTGCATTAATTAGGAAAGAGATTAAGTGTAGATTAATTTATAAGTTGGTAATTAAGAAAAGAGAATTTTATATAAAGTAAAAGGGATAAACTAGACATTTTACAATGCATCAAATGTCTTATTGGTTTTGATGAAAAATCAAAATGACAAATATTAGTAATCACATGGAGTAGTAGTTTAGTTAGTAATTGATCAAGTGGATGTATTATATTCCAATTCAATGTCAAAGTTGAATTACTAACAAAATAGACTATAATTAATATTTCAAGCATTAGTATTAAGCATGGTTTTGAAAACCGGACCGGCCAGTCTGATCGGGTCTGATCGGAACCGGTCACTGGTCTGGTCGGTTTGATAAATTTTTAGAAAATCCGGTTCGATCATCGATATAATCCGGTTGAACTTTAAATCCATCAACCACCATCTTCACCGGTTCGGTGATCGATCCGGTTTTGAAAACCATTGTATTAACTATTATTATGGCATGAAAAACATTTTAGGGAAATTCAATTTAGATCTAACTTTTTTTAATATTTACAAAAATAACATAACAGTTAACATTTTATTTTAACTCTCATTAACAAAATCACGCTCCCTAGATCTAATAGACAACCCATATGTCTAACTAGACTTCTATTCGATCTCGCTATTTGTGATACTAAATAGGAGAATCTATTGTCTAATATATTTCTAAGATAACTCTATTACAACACTTTGTTTAATATTATCTATTATAGGTCTTATAGTGGAGAAGGGGTCTTTAGCCTTGCTTCATTGACCTCGGCCACTAGAATAACCGAGGCCAAATATGAATCAGATATCCTAACGAAGTCTGGCCTCGAGTGTATACAATACCAAGACCAATGAGGCAATAACCGGAGTTTGGGTGGAATCATGGAAAAGGGCGTCGGTTTTTCACGTTTTCCCCCCAATTTTTGCAAACCTAGGTTTTTCACTTTGCGCCCCAACTTTCAAAATTACGATTCTCCTCACTCCAAGCTCATATTTCTCTCCGCCATTCCATTGTCTTCAGCATCGTGCTTCCTCGTTTGAGCTTAAGAAAGCAAATCGACTTCACGCCTTATTTAGTTTCACCTAAAAATCTTCAGATCACTTATTTTCAATGTTGCTGCTTGATATTTTTGACACTTCTTTTCCATGTTTTTTTAGTTATGTAACCTTTTTCAAAGACTTTTCTTTGCAAAGAAAAAAAAAAATGAAAAGAGTGTACCTACAATGTGTCGCTCAGTTATTAACTTAGGCTCATGTTTGACGGGTGAGGAGTAGGGGTGTTAACAAACCCAGTGACTCGCAAATAGTTCGAGATTCGGCTTGGTCAAGCTCGACCAGAGTTTGACTCAATAAAGCTTGGCTCGAGTTCGAGATTGGCTCGAAACATTAATAACCAAGCCAAACTTTTTATAGTTCGGCTTAAAAGTTCGCAAGCATGTTTGTATTATTTTTTAACTTAATAAATTAGTGAAAAACAAATTATATGGTTGGTTAGTATTAAGTAAAATGATGATTTTGATATGATTTTCTATTTCTTCGTAGAGTAATGATGAATAAGAAAATGCTTCAAAAGAAATTATTTTAAAATTGATTTAGTTTATAGCTTTACGTAATCAAATGTTTATTCCAAATCATGTTTTTCTATTATTACATTGTTTAATATTTTTGGATTATATATTTTAATTTTTATTTTGTCAAAATATGTATTTGAAAAAAAACAGTTAAGAATTTAATACTAGTAAAAATGAGGCTCGTTTAAGCTCGCAAACTCGCGAGCTCAAGCCGAGCCTGAATATTTTCATTCACCAGCCGAGCCGAACCCATAATTGTTCGATCTTGGTTCGGGTTGTTAACACCCTAGCGAGGAGCCTTAATTATAAACCTTAAAAGCATTATTTCAGTAAATGTACATACCATTATTACCAAAAAATGGTGTAAAAAAAATTTTAGATGTAAAATAGGGCAGTTCCCATAATTTTGTAACGACTTAAATAAAAATAGTAAATTTATAGTAATATTTTACTAGTATTTTTTTTTTTTTGCCACCATTTCATCCATCTTCTACGAAACTTCTACCTATTGCCCATCTGTCCTTTGCAAGGACCCACTAGCTCTCTTTTTTTTTTTGAAAAGTGCATCCTACAACTCCTTCGTTCTATGTGGCAGGACATGTGTTACTTGGAGAGTGACCAAACTTTCTTTCTTTTTCCCTCACTTTCCTTTGTAATTTTCTTTTCTTTTCTCTTCAATTAATTTTCACAAAAATGAAGATTTTTTCAATGAATATTTCATTGAATTTTATATAAAGTTTATTTTTATCATAAAAGAACTTAGACAAGCAAAGTTTGTTGCAATTCACAACAAAATAAAAATCGGTCACGATGATTTCATTTGATTTTGGAGAAAATTTATAAATTTTCCTGGAAATCATGTACTTTCCCGGAAAATTCATGTTTTTTCCTGGAAAATTCATAATTTTCCTGGAAAATTCATAATTTTCCGGAAAACTTTTCATACCTCTTCATTTTCCTTTCTTTTTTTGATAAAACCAAATTTTAATGATTCATGGTGAGATTTTCGACCTAAGCACACCAATTTTCTAGAATATTTTAATCCATGTATGTTGTATGGTATTTTGTTTTGATTTGGTTTTGAGAAAAGAGATTGAATCAAGGATAAAGATGGCTTGAAGTGCAGATATGGAAAATGAAAGGGTCAAAATGAAGTTATATCGGGGATTTTTTTATATAATTTTTGCAGCTAGTATCACGTGTCGCAATATTAGTGGGTTGAATTTTCAAAGTATGACTATATTTTGTGCATGAGAGACACTTCAACGCGATTGTGTTACACTTGTAGTGCCGAGACTGTTTTAGTGGTTCAGAGCGAGTTGTGTGGTGCATTTTTTAAAAGATGAGGGAATTACAGGATCATTTCCAAAACCAGAGAGCAGTAGAGTGAATTGGTAAAGATGAGGGAGCAAATAATGCATTTGAATTTTTATGACACCAAATTTATTAAAATTAGTCCTTACTGCAAAATTTAGGAATCTGTAAAAAAAATGAAGTTAAAGAAAGTCATATATGTATTTTAGCTGTAAAAGCTATACCTGTATAATAAGAAGTTTGTAATTTGATGAAACTGAATTGTTGGTCCATACTACTATAATACAATTAATCATCTCTTTCATTCATGTCGCACCTAAAGGATTCACCAACTCAAATTAATTCTATTATCTTGTATATTTGTATTTTACTTGCATAATTACATTCTTTATTAATATGATTTTTTCCTATAAAATAGTCTTATACCGTATAACAAGAAATGCACAGTAATAGTAAATTGACCACTTGTGGATATATAGACATATCATTTAATATGTAGCATGCCAAATTTGGAGATATTTACATCATTATAATTTTAGAGATAAAATAATCATGCATTGGAATAACTAATCTGATGGTGAGATCTTTCACAAGTTAGACAATATTTAAGTGACAAAAGTCCACATCATAATTGCATAAATGTATCAAAGGTTAAAGTCAAAATAGCATTAATCTTTATTTGTTTCCAATAAATTTTGTTATGTGTTCCACTACCAGTATTTTCAAATAATGTACAACCACCATTTGAAAAAATAAAAACTATATCATCACTTTATCTTATACTCAAATATATAAGATAGCTCCTTATTCAACTTTTGAAAACATAGGGTGTCTTCTTCATCATTTTATTCAATATTACTAGCTCTACTTCCAGACAAATTATAAATAATAAGTAATCTATACAATTAAATTATAAGTTAACTATACGTAAACTCGTAAACTGTAAGTAAAATATAAGTAACATGTAAGTAAATTATAGAAAACTAACTTAATTATATCATTTTAACTTAATGCAATTATAAAGTAACATGTAAGAAAAACTTTATATAAGCAAACAAATTCTATCATTTTAACATAACTATAAGTAAACTATAAGACCATTTTAACACATAGTGGTATCATTTTCACAAAGCTATTAATAAACTAACTTTATTATATCATCGTAATATAACTATGAGTACATATATGATCAATTCAACATAATTGTATCATTTTAACAAAATCATAACAGAACTAAAGGTTAACTATAATGACATAACTCTTAGTTTGTCATTTAAACACGACTAAATAAAAAAACCAGTGAAAATAATTATAAATTTTATTAGATTTGTACTAATAAGTTATTACCCTTTTTCAATCCAAATAAATGAGATAAAATATTTATTTCAACAAAATTAACCTTATATTAATTTGACTTATTTTCACCAACATATTTTATGTACGAGGGCAAAAACTTTTGGTAGTGCACCCTTGAAGTTTACCTTTACTGCTGCATTATTCAAATCAAGAAAATATTTATTCGGCTCCAATAAAATAAACAAATTTTACATGAATACTAAATCATAAGTCCAGGGTTATACTCAGATTCAAATGAGATGAAAGCAATAATAACAGGCCTGATACGAGTCAAGGAACACCAATTATTGAGCATAGAAATGACAAAGACATGAAGCTCGAGTGAAAAGATCATTTTCTAATTCCATTTACAAAGTTTAAATAAAAAAGTGTTCAATAAGCTACAAGTGAGTTAGTCAAAGAGAATTTTGTGATTCATTGTTCAAGTAGAATTTCAAAAAATTCTAATGAGTTTAGCTTGCGTAAAGATAAAGAATGTGTCACTTTGATCCAAATATGGAATGGTGGTTCAAGATTTCACTACAAGAAATTAGCTCATATGTGACAACAATTTCATTGTCACTGAAATTGTTGTAACAAAAAGGCTATTAATTATTACAATAATAATTTTGTTATCACAAAAATCAATTTTAATAACTTTTTCCATAAAATTGTCACATATAATAGATGTTTTTGTGACAATTTTAAATAATTGTAACTAATATTTTTTTGTTACAACTTAAGTTGTAACATAAAATTTAGAATTTGTTACAACATATTGTTGATGGTCATAAAAATTACTTATGTGACCGCATGAAAAACTTGTTGCAAAAAAGTTATAAGTTTTGTGACAATAAATTTAACTTGTAATAAAAAATTCTTCAATAACAAGTAATTGTTGTTACTAAAAATATAATTTACATGATAACCTACACTTGTCACAAAAACATACTAGTTTCGTGAAAACATATGTTATAAATGTTATCACTAAAATTATTCAATATATGTTAATAATATTTTACGGTCACAAATATAATTTGTGTGAAAACATAAAAAGCTTATTGTAAAAAATCAATATTTGCTAAACATTCTATAGAATTTTTTACAAAATTTTATTGGAAAATTTTATTATATATGAAAAATTATAGCGAATGTATTAAAAGTTAAGAACTATAGGTTATACTAGAAAAGAAAATAATTTGGAAAAAATCATTTATTTTGTTTTTCCTGCAGGTTAGAGAACATCAAACCCTACTATTCCCCTCTCAATCCCTAAATTAAAGTCGCCACCGGATCTCCACTCCATATCGGTCAACATGTGAAATCTATCCCCCACTGGCATCGTTGATTCCTCCTATCGGCGATTGTCTCCACCTTGTCTCTTCGTATGAAAGCTCTTACCGTTCAAACTAGGCTCCATTTTACTTCTGGAAAATGCTCTACCTTCCGTGATGTTCTCAATTTCCCCTCTTTTTTGGTAATTCATTCTACTCGTAGTCTTCATCTATGTCTTCTTCGTCTTCCTATTCCTTTCAAAAGAGATACCCCTCACTTCATCTGCTTCCTAGGGTTTCATCACTGTTGTAGACTGGTGAGTATTCTCTTTACCCAGATCTACATAATTCGCTTAATATAATTCGTATTGCTTTTCGATTTCAGTTTAGTTGAATGTTTTGATAACGTTAAAAGTTTGAACATTCGGGCTGTGAGTTTGTTTTTCATTCGATTTTGCTAATGAGTGCTTTGATTTTGCATTGCTTTTGAACTAAAAGCAGCTTACCACAGAGTTGTGGATAAAACTCATGGTGAAAATGGTTGAGTGTTCTCTTCTTATATTTCTCCTTTGAAGCTCATTATCAATACGGACCTAGGGATCGGTAAGAGTTATTGCTTGCTTTCTATCATTCTTATTCTCAAATCTTTTGATTGTGTGTGGCTAACAGTTTTTTAGTGTGATTGCTAATAAGGTGAGACCTGAACTTCATTAATTTGTATTATGA
>CATIWQ010046770.1:0-14194 GCA_949673415.1 Euphorbia schlechtendalii
AATTGTTCTTTGAAAATAATACTAGATTCGGGTATTACCCAATGGAAGATATCTATTTCACTTACTGTTACTGTAAATCGGAACAAATACTTTTAAGAGTAAGGTTTTACAGATATCTAGGTGCTAGTTTAAAGCAACTACTTTTATTACCATGAAAAACATGCCAACTATTTTTATGTTTTATGATTTTAATTTAATATACATGTAATTAATAGCGATTAAATATTCTTTTTATCATTTTCTTTGTAAGGAGTTGATTCTGTAATGCAATTATAATTAACAAATGATTAAAATCAAGTCTCATAAATCTTTTATTTATTGTTAATATGTCAGTTTAACTATACCATCAACAACTTTTTTTGTTTTTTCAGTACTCCCTCCATCTATTAAATATTTTCGTTTTAACTAATTCACAGTTTTTAAAATAACAACTAACCGAATGAGATGATTTACTAGTTTACCCTTTCATAAATGTCCTATTCAATTTTTAAGACTTTATTAATATGTCAATAAAAACAATTTGACATATAGTCTTCTCTTATTATTGGAGATTAGAATATAATTATCTTGAAAGTTGAGTAAATTAATAGGGCTAGGAATGGAAAACTTGGAAAAAAAAAAACATCTTAGAAATACAAAATGATAATAAAAAAGAAACGACGAAATACCTCTAAAACGACAATATTTAGTAGACGGAGAGAGTAATAAATAATAATCGCAAGCATTTGATTGCAATTGTTTTCGTTTTGTTCCAGGGATAAAAAATTATCATCAACAATAATATCGAATATATACATTAGCAACCATTAACTCCAACCTCAACAATTAAATGTAATATTTTACACAAAAAAAAAAAAAAAAAGCGACTATATTTTGTAAGGTGTGTTTATGTGCATTATTAATGAGTACAACATTTGCCTATAAAATGGGAATTCTTCACTTAAATAGGATACATTCATTGTTCAAACCACTTGAGTTCCAGCTACCATGGAAATATGTCATAAACCGTCTCTTCTTCTCCTTCTTCTCCAATTCCTTGTAACTGCAATAGCCATAGCCAGAACCACTCAACCTCTGTCATATGATGAGAGGCCCAATTTGAACCATTCTATCACAGCAGTTTTAGTGTTCGGAGACTCCACAGTTGACCCCGGTAATAACAACTACGTCAAAACCATTTTCAAGGGCAATTTTCCACCTTATGGAATTGATTTCCCCAATCAACAGCCCACTGGAAGGTTCACCAATGGACGTTTAGCTACTGATTTTATTGGTACTTTCTTTCTTAACTTCCCCTTAATCAATCAGTTAGCATAATGAATGATTAGTTTAGTTAATTTAACATTGTTGCAGCTTCGTACGTGGGTGTTAAGGAGTTTGTACCACCTTATTTAGATCCAACTCTTAGCATTGAAGAACTTATGAGTGGTGTTAGTTTTGCTTCTGCTGGGACTGGTTTTGATCCTCTCACTCCTAAAATCAGTGTTTGCTTCTCCCTCTACCTTTTATTTATGATATATCATAATCATAACTGTCGCTCATTAATAGATGCACCAACCCGACAGTTTTGCAGTTATTTGTTTTAAATATTTAATTCAAAGTATAACTATATAGACCCATATAATTAATTACTTTTGCATCTGTTTAATGATTTAATTGCATTTTTCATGGAAATCAGACAAACATAAGGTAGATTGCCAATTCTGAGAAAATTGTGGAAATGGATATCTTTTTCTGGAATTATGCTTTACTCCCCTCCGTCTACTAAATATTCGTCTATTAAATATTGTCGTTTAAACTAATTCACAATTTTTAAGATAACAATTAACCGAATTTGGTGATTTACTAATTTACCCTTTCATAAATATCATATTCTATTTTCAAGACTTCATTAATATGCTTAATTGTTGATTTCTATACTATTCTCATCTTATTATTGGAGATTAAAATATGGTTTATCTTGAAAGTTGAACAAATTAATAGGGGTAGGAATAGAAAACTTAGATAAAAAGTACATTGGAAATACAAAATGATAATAAAAAAAAGACATCAAAATCCCTTTAAAACGACAATATTTTGTAGACGGAGGGAATATTAAAATATAGTATTTCTTTCTTTTTTGTTATGGCACCTATCAAACTTTTGAAAATTTTGGATCATTTAATTTTTTAAAATACTTAAGGTTCGAACCCAGGATTCTTAGTTTTTTCTTCATTTTGGGAGGAAGTTGTAACCACTGGACCAAATCTAGTGGTTTATCTATCAAATTTTAGTAAGTACAAAGCTTATATAGAATGAAGTTGACGAAAACTCAACCTTTTGAATTGTGCATACTGACTATCTTTAAATCAATATTAAATTTTTTTTATATTGAAAAGAGTGTATTTGCAATATAAAAAATTTATAAATTATCCTATTTTCATTCTTTATAAAATGTATTAATTTGGATAAAAAAATATACCGAGTATAAAAATTTAACACCTTAATACCAACGACGTCAAATATATGAAATGATATTGTCAAATCTACAAAAAGAATTGACAACATATGTATTTAACAATGATTAATGTGGAACAGAGTGTGTTGGAGATCCAAAAGCAAGTGGAGTATTTTAAGGAATACAAGAAAAGGTTAGAGAGGGCAATGGGGAGAAAAAGAACAGAGAATCACATAAAGAAAGCATTATATATAATAAGTGCAGGCACTAATGATTTTGTTGTTAATTACTTTACTCTGCCAATTCGAAGAAAAACTTACAGTCTTCCAGCTTATGAACAGTTCATCCTCCACAAATTTCTGCAATTCTTACAGGTTTTCATTTTATTCAAGTGCTACTTTTTTTTCTACAAAAAGGTTTTTCTTAGATGCGTAGTAGCAATACAATGCAAAAAAGAAACACATGCAAGATCCTTCGTTTCGAATTAAATGAAATGCTCTACCTCCCTAACTTTTCAAGTTTCCCTTAGTCATAAAATTTTCACGAAAGTGTACAATTTTTCTCCTCTAAGATGATCATCTAGAAAATAATATTTTTGGAAAGTCGAATTAATTAAAAATCGAACGCGATATTTAAGGGACAAACTTACCACTTTTATCAAATTAACGGAACAAAGAGAAACTTCATTTAAAATTCAGGAGTATTAGGTCATTAAAACTAAGTTCAATCAAGTAATTATGTATTCGGCTTTTAGAGTATTACTAAGTATGTCTTTACATTAAATGACCGGTGAAAATTTTCATTTAACAACTAATTATATGTCTAAAGAATTTGTCTTAGATGATACATTCACCTAATTAGTTAATTATATATGCTCATAGTTTTGCTTACTAATAGTATTGCGTTGCTATGTTAATGATCTTTTTTTACTGGTAGGATTTGTTTGATGAAGGAGCAAGGAAAATGTTAGTGGCCACTTTACCACCAATGGGTTGTTTACCGATAGTGATAACCCTATTCTCAAAGAATGCCATATTAGAAAGAGATTGTATCGATTACTATTCTTCCGTTGCTAGAGAATTCAATTTTAAGCTTGAGAATGAACTCAAAAAAATGGGTCATCGTTTAGCCATACAAGGTGCTAAATTTGCGATCAACGATGCTTATGTAGCCTTGAACGACATGGTCCAAGGTCCTCAAAGCGCCGGTAAGCTTATATTCTACTTTTTTTTCACAAGAAAAAACATTACTTTTTTAAAAGAAATGAGGGACATTAATTCTTACTTTCTCACACTTTAAAGTGTTCAATATTAAGTTACAAATAATTTTACATGGAATGAGGAGATTGGATAAAAATAGGATTAAAACCGAGCTCAGCCCGACATAACCCAAACATGTCATGGCTCGGGTAATATATTGATTTTAGAAATAAATTAATTCTAGAATGGCTTTGGCCTAAGTAAAATATAAAAATATATTTTGAATTATATAATTGTAGCTATTTCGCATAATTATAATATAAACAGTAATTTTTTTCATTTTTAAAATCATTTGGAAAATTTTAGATGCTATATTTAAATTTGTCTGCTTTCTGATTTATTTTTAAATTAGACATCAATATATTTTTAATAATAAAATTTCAAAATTTTTAAATTAATTCATAGTTCCGTGTACATCTGGGAATTGATTGTTTATAAAGGTCTGATTTAGCTTATTTTATTATCGTATTTACAAAATGGGTTGAATGAGTTTGGGTTAGTCATTTTATAAATCTGGCTTAATCAAATCATGTTAGTTCAACCCAATTCATGCCCGTATCAAATTAGAGGGATTGTTTTCCATGCCTAAATGTTGTTACCCCCAACCCCAATTAAAGCTTGTGAAAAATACTATTTGGGTCAATAGGTTTGAAAGATTGAGAAATCAATCTCCCATTTACCATGAGAAAACGACTATTTCAAATTGTCCCTTGTAAAATTACTTCTAAATTTAAAAATAAGTGAAGCAAAAACTAAAGAAACAGAGCTCATAAATTAGTTTGATAATCCATAATAAGCATTGACAAACATAGAAAAAGATTCTTTAATGTTGAGGATCAAACATTAAAGTAATGTTGTTTCTTATCTCTATTAATCATAGGAAAGAGAATAAAAATAACATTCTTAATCTATACCTTTCATTTTGAAATGAAAGGAAAGGATTGAGTCGACATTAGAGTAATATTTAACCTCAACATTAGAGAATCTCTTTCCGACAAAGATACTCGGATCAATAAATTTTGTAATCTAATATGGGTTTTATTATGTTGAAGCGTTTGACGAAGTCAATTGCGGATGTTGTGGAACTGGGTTAATAGAAACATCACTCTTGTGCAACCCTAAATCATTTTTATGCCCAGATGCCTCCAAGTATGTCTTTTGGGACTCAATTCATCCTACTGAGCAGACCTATTACAACATTATTCTTAAATTACGTCCTACTCTTGATAATTTAATCAGGGATCCCTAATTACTACTCATTAAGGATTTTAATTATCAATAATTGTTGTTATGATTTTTGTACGGCATATTAGTATACCCTCGTAGCATATGCAATTAAATTACCCAAATGTCGCATAATTTCCATCTCTGTATTTATATTTTATTTTTGCTGTTATGCCGTTTTTTCGCTTCCTACTACATGTCAGAATGAAGCAAATGTTAATGATTCAATTTTGTCATGTTCGAGTTTCTATTGGATTCTTAAACTTCTTTTTATTTGAAGTTATTTTTTCCAGTTTAAATATGTTAAGCCATCGAATATTTCTTACATACATGTTGTTGGTTATATACTTATATAATGTAAATTAATTTAAATATATAAATTTTCCAGTAATATATAACAAGGATAAATAATTATAATCTCCTCAAGGTTTACACCAATAACCTGGTATCTCCTTTAATTTTGACAATACAATTTATATCATCCTGTGTTTTGTTTCCATCCAACTCTAACATCCTTCTGCTAAATTTTTTAATTTTTACATCCAAATAGCTTTTTGTTTGACAAAATTTCTCGTGTGTTTTTGTTTGTTATCTGTCACATCTTTCGCTTTATATTTTCATTAAAATTCAACAGAATTCATTCTAAAGATTTTTCCTAATTTTGTATTGGATTTTGGTGGAAAGATAGCAAATGAAAATAAGGATTCAAATTCAAGTTCTCAAACCTGGAAGATAAATAGTCTGTTATCCAATTTCAATAAGAACAAGTTGCAAAGACGGGAACAACCATGAACAAATCATATGTACTAAAGCTTGCACTTAGTTATGCGTATTCGCAGATTCACAACTCATGTACTTATATTGGATGATCACGCATGAACAATGGACTGGAATCAGCTAAATTACAAAACGCCAAAAATAAGGAAGGAACATTATAAGCCTGTTGAACTGAACTGACAGATCATTACAAAGACTAAATGCAAGCTGTGTTTCAAGAACATATATAATTTGAATTTGTGTAGTTAAGCCCAACTAAGTATAGAAGTTGGTTGCCAAGTATCCTTATCAAACAACAAAATCAATGGGAAATTTTTGAATTTTCACTAATACAATTAAATTCTGAAAAGACAATGCATCAAATAGAAGAGGTGAGGTGTTTATTGTGCTGAAACTATAAAGGTATTTATATAAGGGCAATTTTGATAAATAAAAAGTTATTTGGATGGAAAAGTTAAAAAGTTAACATAAGAATATTATAGTCTGATGAAACAAAGCATAGAAACGTATAAATTGTATTGTCAAAATTTAGGGAGGTAATGATGTATTTGTACAAACCTTGAGATTGTTATAATTATTTACCCATATAATAAAATCACGGTTTGTAGGATAACAATCACTTTTTATAACTTCTACAACATCATTAGATAATAAAGTTGCAGGATTTCTTTATAATTCCAGAACAAAAATGTGAGAAAAAAAAGAAAATTTTTTTTATCGCATATTTCATTTCATATAAACGCATATATATAGAGAAATTGTAAAAGTTACATTTTAGTACTTACAGAATAAATATTTAAATCTTAATGTTTGTAATTAATCAATCCAGATCCAACTCACTAGTTATGTTTTTACATATTGAAACTCATTTTAATTGTATCCACAAAAAGGGATAAAAACCTTAATTGTATCTAAACGTGGAAAATTGTTTTTCTATTCACTATAAAATAAGAAAAAAAATAATTCACCCTTGAACTAGAACTCGAAATACATATTGGGTACCTAAAGCATTTTATTTGTGCACATTTTTGCAAAGACTAAACAATGAAAATAGTCTTATATTCAAATGCTAACTTCAAAAAATAACAACATTGATTGTATTAATTATGAATAGTACTCTATAATATTCTATGCAGGGAATTTAAAGTTATTCATTATGGGTGAAATTTAATCAGGGAATTCAGATAAAAAGGAGATTTATTTAGAAGAGACAAATTTAAAAATAAGATAAATGAAAAATTGCCACATGTTCTTCCCCTCAATGTGTAGTGATATCTTGACTGAAAGGTATTCATACTAACTTTTTTCAGCCAGTGAAGCAAGTAATGATAAATGGCTGGATGTTGGCTCGCTATGAATTAATTTTGTGGGGATTTTCATGTTGAAGTTATTGGCATGACTCATAATAGAATGAGAAATTGACAAATACTTGCCGTATAAATGACCAAAAGGATATATAGAAAAACAAAAAGTCTCAGGCTGCCAAAACGCACCGTTCCAAGCTTTTCATTCTATTTACTGTTTCTAAATGTAGCTTTATGCGTGCAGAAACCATAGCAGCATTTTTTGTCTGTTTTTCTTGAATACTTTGACCCTAAGTAATTGAGATCAGACCATCTGCACCTATTCTATTTGCCAAAGGACAATAGTTGTTAAGACCTTTTATAAAGTTTGGTTTCCAAACCTCTCTGCACTGTAAGGAAGATGATGTTTCTAGGCCGGATAATGACACATCATAGTTTCTTGATTTTTCTAATTTCTTTTAATTTTACACCGAAATTTTCAATTTTGTGATTTGCCTCTTATTATCTCTTATTATCAATTTACAATCGCATACATTCAAACCACTAGATCAAGGTCATCATTTTTGAAAAATTCAAAAAGTGTTGTGAATTTAAATTTCACAATTAATAAATTTCGTCAATGTCCCACATTTCTAGAAAAACAAAAAATCTTTTGGTTAGAACCACAATTAATCATGTATAGGATTGAATTTCAACTTTGAAAATAAATGAGAATAAAGTATCTGGTGACTTATGGCGCCACTTATCACAAGCACCCGATGGATAGATGGTGCAAATTAGGAGTAACGTGAATTTGATATACATATTCACATGTTCAGTTAGATATAGTCTATAAAGCAATTATACATACTACAATTCTTGCATTCAATTTGCAACGAGTTTAGCCTAAAAGGAGATGATAAAAGTATGAGAAATATAAACCGCTTCTAATTCTATTTCATTATAATTGAATATATCTCTCTTTTTTTCTTTTAATGAATTATAAATAAGAAAGACTCAAAATGTCAAATTTGAAAATGAGAGGCTTAATTAATAAAAAAAAGGAAAACTTAAGGACTGAGAATGCTTTTTATTCAAAAATATTATACTATTTTGTAATATGTGTTTATGTTATGTTTGTCATTATTAATTTACCAGAGCGTTGCCTATAAAATGGGATTTTCATTGTTCAAAATTAATCTCATAGCTGGCATGCAAACTTGAGTTCAGGCTATAGCTACCATGGAATCATGTCATAAACCCTCTCTTCGTCTCCTTCTTCCTTTTCAGTTCCTTCTCATTGCTACAGCCATAGCTAGAACTCAACCCCTCCCATATGATATAAAGCCCAATTTGAACCATTCTGTAACAGCAGTTTTAGTGTTCGGAGATTCCACAGTTGACCCTGGTAATAACAACTATGTCCGGACCATTTTTAAGGGCAATTTTCATCCTTATGGAATTAATTTCCCCAATCAACAGGCCACTGGAAGGTTTAGCAATGGCCGTTTGGCTACTGATTTTGTTGGTAATTACTTTCTTAATTTCCCCTTAAACCAATTAATTATTTATGACTAATTCAGTTAATTATATACTGTGACAGCTTCTTATGTGGGTGTTAAAGAGTTTATACCTCCATATTTGGACCCTACTCTTAGTATTGAAGAGCTTATGAGTGGAGTTAGTTTTGCTTCTGCTGGAACTGGTTTTGATCCTCTCACTCCTAAAATCAGTGTCTGTTTCTGTCTCTATCTCTCTCTTATTTATGAATTATAACCATCATTACTGTAGCTACTTAATAGACGGAACAACAAAACAATTTGGCAGTTATTTGTTTTTATAAATTAAATTCCAATAATTACTATGCAGACCCATTTGATTAATTTTGGACCCTTTTATACTTTATCTGCATTTTTATGTAGATTGGACAAACGTTATGTAGATGAACAATTCTGATAAACTTGTGATATTGGATATAACACGTATTAATTTAAAAAACTTAAAAAATCTTTTGGGTGCTTTTCTAGAAATCAAATGTTCTGCTGTATCATTTTGAAACTTGTATGTATATATTGCATTTGTTGGTTATATATTTTTTATTTTGTATATAATTAAATTTGATATGGCATATATCAAATTATAAAAGAAACTAATACTTCAAAAATCAACCTAACTACTTACTTCATATCTTATTTGATGAATTTTCCACGTGTTTGACTTGATAAATGATATGGAACAGAATGTGATAGAGATCCAAAAACAAGTGGAATATTTCAAAGAATACAAGAAAAGGCTAGAGAGGGCAATGGGGAGAGAAAGAATGGAAAATCACATAAAGAAAGCATTATATATAATAAGTGCAGGCACTAATGATTTTGTGGTTAATTATTTCACACTTCCCATTCGAAGAAAAACTTACAGTCTTCCAGCTTATGAACACTTCATTCTCCACAATTCTCTGCAATTCTTACAGGTTTGCAATTAATTCAATTCTTTCTTTTTATTTTTATTGGATCTTATAAATTAATCAATTAAATTCAGATAATGCACACATATGGCTGTCATAGTATAACGTGCCATGACGTACGCTCTCGTTAAACTATAAATCTGGTGATCATCCTATTTATTTAGTTGGTTTTTCTTTGAAAAATGACTTAATTTTTTTTAATTTTTGCTCTTGTTTTATAATTCAATTATTTTTTCAGCATTTGATGTTTTGATATTGTTTTTTATGCTTGATGATGTGTTTTCTTGGTGCATGAGTTATTATTTAGTTTTAGTATATTAAATATTCATCTAATAACACATAAAATTTTTAGTATCTATATTATTATTTGGAGAATCAAAATGTTTTGTCCATGGTGTATTGAATTGTCGACTCTCAGTAATCCCATAAGTTATTTTACTCAAATTTAACATGTTATTTGTCAAATATGCTAAAGTTGAATAAATTACATACAAAATAGACAATTTTAATAGGTCAAGCAAAAAAAAAACATTTTCTTTCAATATTTTTGTAAGCTTAGTAATCAAATTCTCATCCTTCAATTTTAAGCCATTAAATTTTTGAGTAATTAACCATCATTCAGGCACTGAGTTAGTTAGAAACAAAAAAACACAATTAATTTATTTGTGTAATATATATAATATGATTGTGGGTTCAATATTTCAAAAAAAATTTCATAAAAAATGTTTCACTTGTATTTTCTTAAAATAATTCTTTGTAATCAATTTAATAATGGAAGACTTTTGGGTCTAAAAATATTTATATTAACATTTTAAATTCATCATCTTCCAAGATTTATAGTGAAGAAATTTATTAAATTAAAAGGGAAAAAATAAAGGTGTGATTGTATCATAAAGTCTTCTAGATCTTAGTGTGGTTATGGGCACTATTAAATAATCTTTTCAAGCAAGCACGACCTTCCTCTAAATACTGATAATTACAATTATATATACAAGAATATGCATTTGATGCATTTTGCACGCTGGATCCGTAGAACAAGATATTTGGAACCGTAGAGTTATTTCTCTAAATTTGAAATCAATGCAAATTTATTCAAGTAGGAATATAGGTAATCAATTTAGACGGAAATTACATATTAGTATTAATGGGATTAAAAAATTAATTTCACCACTTTTAATTTGGTGAAAGCTTATACAGTTTGGTTTTATACTGTATAGGTTAAGGCCCATTACGATTGCAACAACTTGGCAATGTTGACATGTTAATAGCATTGATGGTACACACGATAGCAACTTTCTAGATCTAATCATCCGACACCAAATTAATTTTTTTGTGATTCGACAACATGATCAATTTATGTTGAATTCTATTTTGCTACAAGGTATAGATATTTTAAAAAAATTACATAAGAGACCACAAGATATAATGTATTGTCCATTCTTCTTTATGTTTTGGAATAGTACATAGTACTATGTCATTAAATAACTTGTTAAATGTTTTTTATTTTGTGAATCATAGATAATTTTGATACTATACATATTGAAATTTCACTTAATTAGTTAATTATTACTATTATTTTTTATTGGGTAGGATTTGTTTGATGAAGGGGCAAGAAAAATATTAGTGGCTACCTTACCTCCAATGGGATGTTTGCCGGTGGTAATAACCCTTTTCTCAAAGAATGCCATATTAGAAAGGAATTGTATTGATTACTATTCCTCCGTTGCTAGAGATTTTAATTTTAAGTTCAAGAACGAAATTAGTAAATTTGGTCACCGATTAGCCAAACAAGGTGTAAAGATTGCAATCAACGATGCTTACGTATCATTGAACGACATGGTCCAAGGGCCTCAAAGCGCCGGTAAGCCTATACTTGTTAAATTACCAAAATACCTATAATTATGACTTGTGAAAAAAGTTTTTGAATTCAGTCCTATAGCCGGTTTGCCTATTTCACCTTTATGAAACCTATTTATGGAGTCATTGAGCTATACAATTTGTTACATATTTTTCACTTAACATGGAAAAAATGAGTTTTCACATAATGTGATTAAATCGTTTTTCACGTCAAGATATCCAATCATTTGAAAGTTTAAACAATAACCTGACTCACTTCAAAATATAACTTAAAGGGTAAGAGTTGTCACTCACGTACAAGGAACAACAACATTTGAGTCATTGTATATCCAACAAAAAGAAATACATAAAATGATTTATTTGTTTCATACTAAAGTACCTATTTGATTTGATTTGGTGTGGTGTGGGTATCGTATCGAAGCATTTGACGAGGTGAATAGCGGATGTTGCGGAACTGGATTAATAGAAGCTGGAATGTTTTGCAACCCAAATTCATTTCTATGCCCAGATCCATCAAAGTATGTTTTTTGGGATTCAATTCACCCAACTCAGCAGGCCTATTACAACATTGTTCTCACTTTACGTCCTATCCTTGATAATTTAGTTTCAGATCCCTAATTACTCATTAAGGATGTTAATTATCATAAATTATTGTTATGCTTTTTGCGCCGGCATGACTTTATGTGTACATTTGCACACTCACATTGAAATTTTATGAATTTCGTGTAATCAAGGTACACAAATTTCAGTTTATATTTGTACATTTTGGTAAAGACTTAACAGATAATTGGTCTTATATTTTTTGAGAATTTTTTAAACACTAATTAGTCATATATTTTATAGACTAATGATATTTAAAGGACATGTTTGGTATTGCTTTTTAAATTGTTGTCTCAATAAGTTGCTCTCACAAATTTATTATAGAACTACATTTATTGGCTTTGATCAACACAATTTAATCCTTCGTACTATTAAATTAGGAATTGTCTGACTTAGTTATTCCAAAATTAACCCTGTTGCTTGTAGGAAAA
Organism: Euphorbia schlechtendalii; assembly: GCA_949673415.1. Lineage (NCBI taxonomy): Eukaryota > Viridiplantae > Streptophyta > Magnoliopsida > Malpighiales > Euphorbiaceae > Euphorbia > Euphorbia schlechtendalii. The sequence continues at coordinate 12,336 of CATIWQ010046770.1, forward strand.
ACTTGAAAATAAAACATTTCAGAAAAGCATTTTGGGAAAGCATAGCCAGACTGACTCTAAATCAATGAAATTATGTGAAACAAAAAACGATAATTAGTCATGTATATACTTTACAGGTCTAGCTCTGTATGAACCCTAAGCTTGATATAGCAATAAACGTCAAGCTCTGCTCCTTAAATGCATATTTACCTGCCTAAACTTGACATAAATATCATTTTGTTATCCTGAATTTTTGAAAGTTTATCTCAGCCTCTTGAACATCACAAAAGTGTATCGATTCGTTCCCTAAATGCCAATTGTCATCTTATGATTGGAAATAAAAATGAATCTTTGAAAAATCAGACCAAACAAAATCTGACACATGACATTGCAAACTAATAAATTTTTACCAAGTTTAGGAAGTTGAAAAAAACTTTCAAAAGTCAGGGGTACAGACCATTTGGACCAATGTTCAGGATGTCATATGTATTTGGCCTTTTATAAAGCTTAGTATCCCTTGAGTTATATTATGCTTTTGTTTGCTATATTGTGATAAAATTTTGATTTTTGGATAATTAAATCATTTGTGTTGGGAAGGCTTGTTTGATAGTCTAATTCTGCTATGATTTTTTCTCCTCCTGATTTGTTTCCCTTTTTTTTTTGTTCTTTTCCTTCCTTGTTTATAATAAAATTAATTGTGATTTTTAGAAATCTTGAATAATAGAAAAAATATACTAAGAAATAAAACAATTGATAGACCAACCGGCCGAGCTTGGATTTTGACTATTTTATAAAGGATCGTTCCGAACCTCACCATTCTTTTTACAAGTTAGAGTGAGACTCAAGTTTTTTATCTACACTAGACTGAGTCCAACCCGAACTTTGCCCATGTCCCTGTACAGAGACAACAAGGGACATTTTTCCAAGTCTCCACATTTAAAACATAGTTTAGATTAAGGGCTAATTTATTTAATTTTATCCAAGCCAATTACTCCTAATTAATTGACATACCCAATAATCACTAGATTTATTGTAGGAGTCACAACTTCTTCTCAAAGTGAAAAAATAAATTGGAATTCTGGATTCAAAGCATTAATAAAAGTCACATTTTTGTAAAAATAATAATTGATGCTACGTTTAACATCAAAAGTCAGTTTATCATTAATGTGATCCAATTATATGAGGTTTTGCAATGTGTCACTTCGATACAATCATTGGAGAAAATAAAGCTGGTATTAATTTGCTTGGACAACCACAAAATAATTTCAACCACTAAATAGTTCATAATATTTGAACTAGGACATTTACTAATAAATCACGGAATAGTAAAGTCTTGTTTGGATGATAATTTTCTATGGTTCATTAAAGTACAGTACGATATGGTATGTTACGGTATGATTTTTTTAAAATTTCGTGTTTGGATAGATAATATGGTATGGTATGGTTTTTTAAAAATTTAGTTTGATTTAAAGGAGAACCATGGAGAACCACCAAATCCATAGTTCTATTTTCATGATTTTTGAAATCATAAAAAAACCATGAAAGAACCATACCATGAAAATAACCATACAAACAAATAAGTGAATTTAAATTAAAATCATACCTTGCCATGAAAAAATCATCGACCAAACAAGACCGACAAAATTAATTTCCGGACACGTAATTCTCTTCCCTCAATTTGCGCATCCGACGAACAGTCTCCTTCAACAGCTTCAAAAGCAGCGGAACTCCGACGAATAGGTGTTTGTTCGTATCGTTATCTCTAGCAAGTTGCGTGAGTTATTTAGCAGCTTCGATTTTCTCCGGCAACGGTCATAAATGAAGCGAAGCAATTGAAGACCACACCCAAGCAAGAATCGGATAATTACTCGCAGTCGGAG
>CATIWQ010046794.1:0-26890 GCA_949673415.1 Euphorbia schlechtendalii
TAGAAAGTATAAGAAAATAAAGTAGAGTTGTAAGGTATGCAAGTGAAAGCTAAAGTTGATCAAACTGTATCCACTCTTTAATGGGAGTCGTCAGTTCCCGCAATTCCTACGTCTACTTTGAATTCAGTTTTAACTCGTACAGAACCTTCACTAGGATGCTATTCTTTGTGAATATTGAACAAATGAATGTTGAAGAATAGAAAATTTTATTGATAAGTGCTTTGCAATTACACTCATACAACAATCGCTCGAATATGTGGAGAAATCTGGTGATAGAAACAAGAATCGAATCACTTATACATTTTTCTCTCTAACACTTTGAACTAGCAAAATATATAACTTTCACTCTCTATCTATGGCATACACGTTTTCTTCATCTATTCCCCATGCATCATCACAAAATTGGTTGGTTTGGAACTCTATTTATAGAGTGTGAAAGGTTGCGTTTATCCAAACGAAGAGTCGTGTCCATTGGTGAAGGATTGCATCATCTTCAATGTGATTGGATGTAAGAATTTTTCCTTATCATCAATGGATAGGCACCTTTTCGTGGCTTCATTACCCCCAAAAGGTGTCTTTTTGTATGATAGTTGGTGGTGGTTGATTGTTCTTATCCAGCGGTTGGAAGTTGAGAAGAGTTATCCAAAATCGTCACAAGTTGCGAGCATGACATACATGTCGCGATCGTGAATATAAGTTGGTAACTTTCTACTTGTGAAGAATGATAAGTCACGATCATGATAGATAGTCGCGGGGTGTGATTTGTCCAATCGCGAATAGGAATCACAATCGTGATATGTGCTTTTCTTCATGGTTCTTCTTTGCAACTTTGTCGATCTTTGACAACTTAAATCCTATGCCAATTCCTTGCATTCCATGCATCTTTTTGCACCTTTTTCACTCTTTTTGCATAGAATTCCATCTCTAATCATTTCACTCCCAAGATTCACCTAGTTTCTGCACTTGCATAAAAAACAACTACATACCACGTGAAATCTTTTATATGAAGTATAAAATGACTTTAAACCACATCATTTTATAATTGGAAATATCAAGATAATAAGTGAAATTATACACTTATCAGTATGTATTCTAAATCTATATCTTTCTTAGCTGCTATCTCCTCAATGAGATGGTATTTTCTAAGTACATGTTTTTTTTCTGATGAGACCATGGTTCTTTTGCTTGAGCAATAGCCCCATTGTTATCGCAATAAATCGCTATTAGATTTATAATGCTGGACACCACACTTAAATCACCAATAGTTCCCTTAAGCTAGACGACTTGGTTAGCCGCTTCTTAAGAAGCTATGCACTCAGATTTTGTGGTTGAATCGACAATCGTATCCTGTTTGAAACTTTTCCAAACAACTACCCCTCCATTTAACATAAACACATAACTTGCTTAAGACTTATAATCATCCTTGTTAGATTGAAAACTCAAGTCGGTGTATCCCTTTAAAGTGAGATGACCTTCTCCATACACTAAAAACATATCCTTAGTCCTACGTAAATACTTAAGGACAGCTTTAACAGCCATCAAGTGCTTCTCACTTGGGTCAGATTGAAATTTGCTTGTGATGCTCAATGCATGTGAGACGTTAAATCGAGTGCATACCATAGCATATATGATTGAACTTATCATTGAGGCATAGGGTATTCCATTCATGCGTAGTCTCTCCTCCTATGTTCTCGGACACTCAGATTTAGAAAGGTGAATCCCATGAGACATTGGGAGATGACCCTTTCTTGACTGCTCAAGGTTAAATCTAGCCAAAACTTTATCTATGTATGTACTTTGCAAAAGACCTAGCAACCTTTTAGATCTATCTCGGTACATCTTCATACCGAGTATGAAAGCTGCTTCTCTAAGGTCTTTTATGAAGAACTTCTTTGACAATCATGACTTAATTATCTGAAGAAAAGGAATATCATTTCCTATCAGTAATATGTCATTAACATATAATATAAGGAAAATGATCACACTCCCACTAGTCTTCTTATATAATAGGGCTCATTAGCATTTGACACAAAACCAATTTCTTGGATTTTCTTATCAAACCAAATATTCCAACTCCTCGATGCTTGCTTAAGTCTATAAATGGACTTCTACAACTTGTATACCTTTGAGCCATCCTTGGATGTAAAACCCTCGGGTTGTGCCATAAACACATCCCTATTCAGATTCTTTTTAACGAATGATTTCTTTAAATCCATTTGGCAAATCTCATAATCGTAATGAGCGGCAATGGCAAGGAGTATCCTGATAGACTTCAGCATGACCATTGGTGAAAAGGTCTCATCATAGTCAATGCTTTCTTTTTTACTGTACCCTTTTGCAACCAACCTTGCTTTATAGGTAACTATGTTACCATCCATGTCAATTTTCTTCCTGAAAATCCACTTGCATCATATGGGCCTAATCCCACTTGGAGCATCAATCAAGCTCCAAACTTGATTTTTGTACACGGAGTCCATCTTCGACCTCATGGTTGTAAGCCATTTATCGGATTTTGAGCCATCCATTGCCTCCTTGTAAGTACTAGGCTCATCATCTTCCATAAGGAAGAGATGTTTATCATCAGTTATGAAAAACCCGTATTGCTCAGGAGCGATTGGAGCCTGGCTTCACTAATGTATGTCGATGTTATAGTAGGTTGTTTCATGCTTACACTATCTTGTGTAATAGAAGTAGGTATAATCAGTTAATTTTCTGTTTGATCTTCTTGAGTGCCTAACTCAAGATTGATCCCATTAGCTTTTGGAAGTATATGCTCCTTCTCGAGGAATTGAGCATTTCTAGAAAAATTGAGCATTTCTAGAAACAAGGACTTTTTATTCCTTGGGATAAAAAAAGGTGTACCTATAAACTCCTTAGGGTAACCTACAAACAGACACATGTCATACTTAGCACCCAGCTTATCTAAACTAGTCCTCTTTACCTAAGAAGAACATACCCAAACTCTTAGGTGAGAAAGAGTGGGTTTCTTATCATACCATAATTCATATGGAGTTTGATCAGCTGATTTAGAGGGCACTCTGTTTAGAAAATAAACTGTGCTCTCAAGTGCATAACCCCAAAAGGATCTGTTGAGTTGTGTTTGGCTCATCATGGACCCAACCATATCAAGTAGGGTTTGATTCCTCCTTTCTAACACTCCATTGTGTTTGGGTTTATTAGGAAGTGTCCACTAGGATAAAATACCATTATCCCTTAGATAATCCTGAAAGTCTTTACTTAAGTATTCACCACCTCGATTAGATTGAAGGGTCTTGACACTTTTCCCAAGCTGTTTCTCTACTTCGAATTTGAACTTTTTGAATTTCTCAAGACTTTCAGACTTGTGCCTCATAAGGTATAAATAACCATATTACTAATAATCATCAATAAAAGTTATGAAGTAGACGAGACCCTCATGTGTCTAACACTCATTGGACCACATACATCGGAATGTATTATTTCCAAGGTACTAGTGGCATGATATCCCTTTGCTTTGAAAAATTTCTTAGTCATCTACCCTTTTAAACAAGGTTCGTAAGCACTATAGGATTCCCATTCCATTGGGCCTAAGTCTCCACTTTTGTGTAACTTAGTTAAACAAGTCTCATTATATGGCCTAGACAACAGAGCCATAAGTATGAGGATTTCTCATTATCTAATCTTTATTTCTTAACTATGTTCATATTCAGAATTTCAATTTTAGTATCTAGAACATAAATACCATCCATAGATATTCCATAAGCATAAAGAACATTATCACGTTGAATTTGATATTTATTATTAGAAAATAAAATTTCAAATCACTTTGTTACTAAATTTGCAAAAAAAAAATATTCTTAGAGATAATAGGAATATCAATTGTTCAAAACTAAAACTAGGCTACTAGGTAAACGAAGGCTATATGTCCTTGTTGAATGCCCAAAGTGAACCTAGCAAGTGCACTAGATCATGATTAGTAGTAAGGGGCAAGACCAAGTGTCATTCCCACGAGTCGCAAGGAAAGTAAGTAATTTTATAAGCAATTTAGTAGGTTAGGGAGTTTCAATATTAAAGGCGAATTGAGTGAAATAGTAAAAAAAAGGTTGTTGTAAAATAAAATAAGACAGACACAAGGTTGCTACAAAGTGGAGAAACAAAATGTAAGGTTGTTGTAAGATAACAATACTAAAGACACAAGCTTTACCAGGCCATTGAACAGTGCTTCCTCTCATTTATCCCAACATGTATAAGTGCATATACCTAAGGTATCTTACTTGCTTTTCATATAACTAAGTGCGGCATACCATCCCGCCACTTAATACTTTAAGGCTTTCACCCCGGGAGTTATCCACTTACGGACTAGACCTTAAGCATTTAGCTTAAGTAAACATCTGGAATAAATCCTAGAACCCTTAGTAAGAGTTTAGTATCCTTTCGGTGCATGTAAACTTAGGTGATTATTAAAAGTCCTAAGGTTGTTCATTACCTTTCGATTCCTAGCTTCCCAATCCAACACAGGCTAGCTACACCCATGAATCTTAAAAAAAATAATAATCAGCATAATAAAAGATTTCATGTTGGTTTAAAAGAGATTCTACACCACAAACAAACCACCAGCAGAACCTAGCAAGCTTGTTGAGAAACTACTCGCTATTCATGTTAAATTTCATCCTCATGCATGGATGGTGAATTTTGAAAATTTAAATTTTGAAAAAGATATGCTTTAGTTAATTAGGTTAAAAAGTAGGATTAGGATGAGGATGAAAAACTAAATTGAGAAAACATGCTTAACTTCAAATTAAAATGAAATTGTAGTGCATGGGTTAGCAAATTTAATTTAATTAATTAATTATGAAAAAATTCAAAATCATTTGAATCCCTTTTTAAGAAAAATGTTACTTAAGTTAAAATGGGAAATTAAATTAGGTTTAATTAGGGAAAATAAATGAAAATGGAAAGAAATAAAATGCTTTTATGACATTAAAGGAAAAATCCAATTCCCTTAATTAAGGAGTTTAAAAATGTTAATTTAGATTAAAAATAAACTAATTAGTATAAAAACACTATTTTTACCAAAATTAGATATATGCTAATTAGAAAAATTAGTTAATGAATGAAACTAAAATAGTGCTAAATTGGGATTAAAAGTGAAGTTAGTTAGAGGAAAGAAATGAAAAGAATGCATGTGAAGTTTAAATTAAGAAAAATTTAAATTGAAAAGAAGAGAAGTTGAAAAGAAAAGTGAGAGTGCAATGATAAGCTATCTCTATGCTTACATCACCTCCTCCTAAGGTCATTATTACTTGCATGCATGACTCATCTTTCAAGTGCATTGAGAAAGTGACACATGTATGGTTGTGTTAAAGCATTAATTTCCTCGTCATTTTACTTTTTACAAAATTTATTTCAACATAAAAATTTTTCCCTTATGACATCAACAACAATTTGCAAGAAAGAGTTAAGATTTTATATATGTAAGCCCATTACTTTTTAAATTAAGAAAACTAAATAAGAAAAGAAAACTTAACTAGAAAGAAACTTATTAAAAATAGCCAAAATAAATCAAACCAATTGTTCCAAGAGATATTAAGTATGATGAGCAACAAGGAGTTGGAATTGACACTCTTATGTTACTTCCCCATACTTATTCCATTTACACGCCTACAAAATCAAAATTAAATAATTAGACATAATTAAATAGAAATAAGCACACAAAACAATTTGAAAAATATTCACAAAGGTAGAAAAATGAGCTTGGGCTCATCAAAATACTTCAATGGTGTTTGAAGCTGACACCAATCTTTCAAGGTTACCTAAGTTAGAAGAAAGGCAATGGTTGTCTGCAACAACCTTATTCGGCTCATTGGACAAGTAAAGTTTCAAATGTTGACCATTTACTTTGAATGTTTGTCCATCAGTGTTGGCAAATTCTATGGCCCCATGCGAATATACTTTTGTAATTATGTAAGGGCTTGTCTATCGTGATTTATGCTTACCAGGAAATAGCAGCAACCTTGAATTAAACAGTAAAACTTGCTGCCCTGGCTGGAAGTCTTTCTCGTGGATCGTTTTGTCATGCCATCTCTTCACTTTCTCCCTGTAACCCATGGTATTCTCATAGCTAAAGAGCTTGAACTCTTCCAATTGGTTCATTTGCAACCATCTCTGTTCACCTACAACATTCTTATCAAAATTCAAAAATGTTAAAGCCCCATAAAGCATTGAATTATAACTCAATGGGCAAGTAACAAGCTTTTCAATAAAGCAATCTAAAGGGTGACATTCCAATGGAAGTCTTGTAGGCTGTCCGATAAGCCCACAAAGTGTTGTCAAGCTTGCTTTCCCTATCTCGCCTAGAATTGCTAATAGTCTTTTCAAGAATTTACTTAATTTCTCGATTTAAGATTTCAGCTTGCCCATTGGTTTGTGGGTGATATGGTGTAGCAATTTTGTTCAGTACAAAAGTGGGTTCCTTGATCACTAATGATTGCTCTCGGTACACCAAAGCGAGTAAAAAGTTTTTTCAAAAATTTAACAACAACTCTAGCATCATTGGTTGGACTGGCAATGGCTTCTACCCATTTACTCACATAATCTACAACCACTAGAATGTATTTATTACCATATGAACTTGGAAATGGTCCCATAAAGTCAATGCCCAAAACATCAAAAATTTCACAAACCATAATATTGTTTAAAGGGATGGCATTCTTAACTGAGATATATCCTGTGCTTTGGAATTCGTTACATTCTAAAACAAACTTGTGGAAATCTTTATAGATTCTTGGCCAATAAAAACCACATTCAAGGACTTTGGAGGCTATTCGGGTACCTCCAAAATGACCTCCAGCATCCTTGTTATGATACATGGTCAAGATTGCTGGAATTTCTTCTTCAGAAACACATCTCCTTATGATTTGATATGCACAAAGCTTAAAAAGAAATGGTTCCTCCTAAAATTAATACTTTATATCAGTAAAGAATTTTTTTTCTTTGATGAAAAGATAGATGCATAGGATTAACATGAGCAGCAAGGTAATTAGCATAATCAGCAAACCAAGGGAGCAACCTTACAGCGAGTAATTGCTCATCCAGGAAGGTTTTTGCAATCCCAGGCTACTCCATAAGGTTTCTAGGAATTCTGGATAAGTGATCTACTGCAACATTCTCAGAGCCCTTCTTATCTTGAACTTCTAAGTCAAATTCTTGAAGTAGCACCAATCATCTGATCAGCCTTGGTTTGGCATCTTTCTTTGCTAGCAAGTGTCTTCAGTTTTCATGGTCAGTAAAAATAATAACTTTTGAAAAAACCAAATAAGACCTGAATTTATCAAAGGCATAAACAACAACAAGCACTTCTTTTCTAATCATGGTATAGTTCTGCTAGGTCTCCGTCAATGTTTTTCTTGCATAATAGATTGGCCTGAAATTTTTGTCAATCCTTTGACAAAGTACGGCTCTAATGCAAGTGTCAATTGCATCACACATAAGCTCAAAAGGTTGATCCCATCTAGGAGCAATGAGAATAAGAGCTTTGACAAGATGATTTTTGAGTTCATAGAAGGCTTTGCGGCAACCTTCATCAAATTTGAATTCAACATCTTTGTGGAGGAGTGTTGTCAAGGGTTGTGATAATTTGGAGAAATCTTTGATAAACCTTTAGTAGAAACCTGCATGGGCAAGAAAACTCCTCACTTCATTGATGGAAGTTGGTTCAGCAAGCTTCTTTATAACCTCAACTTTGGCTCGATCTACTTCAATGCCTTCTTCAGAGACCTTATGACCAAGGACAATTCCTTCGTTGACCATAAAATGACATTTCTCTTAGTTTAAAACTAGATTGGTCTCTTTGCAATGAATTAGTACAGCTTCAAGGTTTCTAAGGTAAGATTGGAAGGTTTCCCCATACACAATGAAATCATCTGTAAAGATCTCCACGGTCTTTTCTATCATGTCACGGAAAATGGACATCATACACCTCTTGAAGGTTGCTGGAGCATTACAATGTCCAAAAGGCATCCTCTTATAGGCATAGACACCATACAAGCATGTAAAGGTAGTCTTCTATTGATCAACTGGATGTGTGGCAATCTGGTTGTGTCCCGAATAGCCATCCAGAAAGCAATAGAAAGCATAGCCTGCCAATCTCTCTAACATTTGATCTACAAAGCGCAATGGAAATTGGCTTTCCTTATAGCATCATTTAGTTTGCGGTAATTAATGCAAACTCGTCATCTGATAATCGTTCTTGTTGGAATAAGCTCATTTTTCTCATTTTGCACCATCTTTATGCCTCCTTTCTTGGGTACCACTTAAACTAGGCTGGTTCAAACACTATCAAAGATGGGATAGATTATCCCCACATCAAGAAGTTTGATAACTTCTTTTTTAACAACCTCCTTCATGTTCAAGTTAAGCCTTCTTCGAGGTTACACCAATGGTTTATGATCTTCCTCCATGAGAATGCGGTGGACACACCCTTTATGTCAACAATTGTCCATGTAATGCCTCCTTATTTTGTCTCAACACAAAAAGAAATTTATCTTTTACTTCCTGGGTGAGTTTTGAGGAAATGACTACAGGAAGGTTATTAGGTGGATTAAGGTAAGCATACTCCAAATGAGAGGGTAATGGTTTAAGCTCAAGAGTGGGTGGTTCCTCAAATGAAGTTTTGGGAGATAAATTTGGATTGTGGTTCAAAGGTTGCTGGACAGTCTGCTTCTTTGTAATTTATTTTTGGAGACCTCATTAAGGTTGTCCAGGTTTCCTCTCTCAAGTTCCTCCCAAACAAGAGAGTCCATTTGCAAATCAGATGCAAAATAACATTGATCATCAAAAGAAGTAAGTTAATTTATAGCTTCATTTATTTTAAAAACTACTTCTTTATCATGGATTTTCAAGATAAGCTTGTCATATTTACATCAATCAATGCACGACCAGTAGCAAGAAAAGGTCTTCCTAAAATTATAGGCACATGCAAATCTTCTTCCATATCCATCACAACAAAGTCAACATGCAATATAAATTTCCCAAATATTACTAAAACATCTTCAATAACCCCTCTAGGATACCTTACAGTTCTATTGACTAGTTGTATAGATACTTTAGTAGGTTGCGGTTCCTCTAAGCATAATTTCTTGTTAATGTAGTAAGGCATTAAATTTATCCTAGCTCCCAAATCACAAGGTGCATTATCAATAATGAGATTGACAATAGAAACGGGAGTAGAAAAACTCCCTAGATCCTTTAAGCTTTGTTGACAAAGGTTGCTTGCTTTGTAAAATGGAAGGAAAGTCTCGGTTGATCCACACCAAAGCTACATTCTCCAATTTCTTCTTGTTTGCTAGTAGGCCCTTCAGAAATTTAACGTACATCGGCATATTTGAAAATGCTTTTGCAAAAGGAATATTAATGTGAAGCTTTTTAAATACTTCAAAAAATTTATCAAATTATTTAGCCATATCATGCTGTTTAGCTCTTTGAGGATAAGGAATCCTCGGTTGACAGGATGGAATTAGTTACTTTTCTACAGCAGGCTCCAACTAGACAGCTTTTGAAGATTTCTGTAAATCTAGTTGTGTGACTATCATAGGTTGAGGTTGCTTCTCAAGTTCAGTCTAGACTTCAGAAGGTTGCTGGACATCTTTCTCAGCAATATTTCCTGTATTTTCATCAGCAATCATTTTATTAGAACTTTCAACAACCTTATCAGTCCCGAGTGTTATAGCTTTGCACTCCTCCCTTAGGTTAGGCTTGGTATTTCTTGGAATCACTCCTTTATCCTTAGGTGTCACAATGGTGGTAAGTTGCTGGAATTGAGTCTTAAGATTCTTCATGGATGTTTGAGATTATTTCATGAATTGCAACATCATCTCCTTCATTCATTTAATGTTAGATTTCTTAGATTGCTGAGATGTTCCTCCTTGTAGCATAGTTTGTTAAGGTTGCTGGAAAGGAGCTTATCTGCTATGTTGCTGACTCCACGAGAAATTCGGGTGATTACGCCAATATGAATTATAAGTGTTAGAAAAGAGGATTATTACGCTGATTATTTCCAACAAAATCATAATGCTCTTGTTCAAGTGGATTATCGCAATCTATATTGCTATGGTTTCCACAACAAAAATCACAAGTTTGTACATTAGAGATTGCTGAAATGTTTTGTTTAGCAAGTTTCCTTAGAATTAAATCCACTTTATTTGAAAGTTTAGAAACAGCATCAGATTCAATAGTTTTACTTCATTCATCGCTTATTGAATGCCATTTATAACTAGTATCAACTAATTGTTCAATTAGCTCATAAAGTTCCTTGGGTGCAAGCTCATCAGGATCTCCATTAGCTACGGATTCGATTTGGATTTTATGCGCATTAGTTAAACTATTGTAAAATTTTTGGTTTTGCATCCACATTGGTATCCCGTGATTTGGAACTTTTCTTAAAAGTTCCTTGTACCTTTCCCATGCTTCAGGAAGAGATTTATCAGGTTGTTGAGAAAAATGAGTAAATTCATTTCTCAACTTTATAGCTTGCCTTGGCGGGAAATATTTAGTCAAGAAAGCTTGCTCCATATCCCTCCAAGATGTGATAAATTCGGGCTGAAGACTTTGTAGCCAACTTTTAGCTTTATCATGTAAAGAAAAGGGAAAAAGTTTCAATTGTATGATATCTTCAGTGGCTCCATGAATAGAGAGAAAGTATTGCACATTGTCACAAATTCTTGAATATGAGCATTAGGATCTTCTCTTGGCAACCCTCCGAACTGGATAGTTTCTTGAAGCATTTATATCATCGATGCTTTGATATCAAAGAGGTTATCCCCTTCATTAGGTATCACTATGCAAGATGAGTGTCCCTTAATTGATGGTTTCGAGTACTCTTTGAGTCTTTGTCTCGGGGGAGGTAATTTTATCTCACCCTCTCCTTCAAGATCATTCTTTGGTGGGTCTCTTCTATCCATTTTCTGCTTCTTATGTCTTCTCCTTACTACAACACTAAGCTTGCGGCAGGTTCTCTCAATTTCAGGATCAAAAGGAATTAGTGGTAAACTAGTCCTATGCATACACGAAAAGATTTCTGGAACAGCAAAGATCTACACAAACTTTAACAAACATATTAAAAGTTACCAAATTACACACGAAAATTAAAAAATTTATGCATTGCTCCCTAGCAACGGCTTCAAAAACTTGTTGTATGCCCAAAGTGAACCTAGCAAGTGCACTAGATCGTGATTAGTAGTACGGGGCAAGACCAAGTGTCACCATGAGAAGCAAGGAAAGTAAGTAATTTTATAGGTTATCTAGTAGGTTAGGGAGTTTCAATATTAAAGGTGGATTGAGTGAAATAGTAAAAATAAAGGTTGTTGTAAATTAAAATACGACAGATACAAGGTTGCTACAAAGTGCAGGAATAGAATGTAAGGTTGCTATAAGATAAAAATACTAAAGACACAAGCTTTACCACGCCATTTAACAGTGCTTATGGTGCTTCCTCTCCTTTATCCCAACATGTATAAGTGCATAGACCTAAGGTATCTTACCTGCTTTTTATGTAACTAAGTGCGGCATACTTTCCAGCCACTTAATACTTTAAGGTTTTCACCCCAGGAGTTAACCACTTATGAACTAGACCTAAAGCATTTAGCTCAAGTAAAATTTGGAATAATTCCCAGAACCCTTAGCAAAAGTTTAGTATCCTTTCGGTGCATGTAAACTTAGGTGATTATTAAAAGGCCTAATGTTGCTAGTCATTACCTTTCGGTTCATAGCTTCCCAATCCAACACAGGCTAGCTACACCCATGAATCATTAAAAACAATAATAAGCAGTTTAATAAAAGATTTCATGTTGGTTTAAAAGAGATTCTACACCACAAAAAAACCACAGGCAGAGCCTAGCAAGCTTGCTCAGAAACTACGCTATTCATATTAAAGAAGATAAAGAAATTTATGAAATTCATGAAAATAAAAATAGATTAAGTAAGGAATGAAAAACACAGTTAAAGTACTTACATAGAAGAGCCTAAGCTGCTCTCAAAAACAAACTGAAGGCCTATTTATACTATGCCTTAAACCTTAAGCAAGTTGGCAAGTGGTTCACAATATTATATTACAAAATAATTAGGGCCATTAGATTGCTATTTAATGACCAAGTAAAGAGCAAGTGGCAGCACGCCAAAGATAGCTTTTCCTCCAAAATACTTTCTTCCTCTCCAAGAAATGTCCCAACAAAGGTCCTATTGCTGCTTACCACGTAATCAACCTTGCTAGACACACTTTTTGTACCCAAATCTTGAAATCCGTGGCAACCTTCTTGTGAACTCCAACAGCCTTCAAAATAGAATAAAATGCTCATAATTTCCACAATATAAATCCAAATTAAATAATTCTAAAGCTAATATTCTTATATCTTCATGGTGCTTTTTCCACTTATCAATCCCTACAGCTGTTGTAGCAACCCGTGCTCCATTTTCAACTCTTAGGTCCATTTTCCTCTTTCCAAGCCTCCTACTGTTCCGCAATCCCTGCATAGAAGTACAGATATCAATACCACAACCAGTATCTAATACCTAAGTAGACTCATAGGGAACTTTAGAGAAACTCTCTATCATGAACATACTTGAAGTAGATGCCTCTCTTGGCTTCTTCTTCACTTGTTTAGAAATCTAAACCTTGCAATCCTTCTTCCAGTGGTCGGCCTTACCACATCGAAAGCATACATTTTTCAGTTCCTTTCTTACTTTTCTTCTTCTTATTGATTTTCTTTTCAGCACTCAAACGCTTTCCAAGGAACCCACCCTTGGAAGGTGTTGGTCCGTAAACTGACTAATAACAATAGCAGAAGGGGGGTGAATGTGAATACTGGGTAACTTTTTGATTATTTTCGTTTTATAGTTAGCTCAGTATGATTTTTATATGCATGCTAAGTATGCGTGCTGAGTGCGATATAGAAACTTGTAAACTGCTCAGCAAAGCTAGCATAGTTTATCTTCAACCTCTTACCGAGTGAAGAATACTCAGTGCGAGATGGATAACAAGCAAATATAAGAGAGATGAATGAGTAATATGCTGATGAAGCTAAACACTTAGAGTTAGAACAACTACACCTGAGATTTTATCCTAGTTCAGCCTCTGCCTAATCCAGTCCCCGGATTCCTCTCCGAGCTTTAATCCACTAGTGGTTCGTTCTTTCAATAGGCGGAAAAGCCTTTACAACGGGTATGCACAATTACAGAAAGTCCCTTCTTTCTAACTACCACTCAACCTCAGTTTGGGTACCCTTCCCAAACTGACACACAAGTTGGATAGAATAAATTACAGAAAGTCCCTCCTTTCTAACTACCACTTCCTCAATTTGGGTAACCTTCCCAAACTGACACTCAAGATCTTAGAAGAGATTAGTGAACTGAATTCAACTTATAAAATGTTGAATCCTTACAATGTTATATCTCAAAATGGATTCTATCTATTACAAATAGATATAGAAATGGTTGTTTCTTGATTGCTTGATTTTGAATTTCTAGGAAGCTAGAATGACAGTGGCTTAGCTCTTAGAAAATTCAATGTGATTCGTAGTTCACTTCTTATCTTTCAACGTCTGCTTCAGTCTTCTATTTATACTTAGAGGATCTACGAAGTAGCCATTGTACACTTCTCATCTCTGTAGTTCTTTAATATTTCTTCTCTTCACATCTTTCAAATCTTCCCATTAGAGATAGCTTCTGGGACATTTAGAGACAGAAAAATGAACGTTGAGGCGAGAGAAGCTTCCATAGATGAAAGCTCTTTCATCTTCAAGTGAAATCGATTTGGAGAGAGAGAGACGTGTGTTGTACAATGAACAATCTTGATTGGTTAAAGTTGCTGACATGTTCTGGCATGCGTAGAGATACTAAGGAATGGTGGTTGATAGAGGCACACTCTACTTGGACTTTTGTGAAAATGTATCAGACAAACTTTAGTGGAGTGGAGCCATTTTGACTTGTTGTGAATATTCTATTGTTTGCTGCATTGATTTAGAAAGCAAAAAAAAAAAGAGTATTCTGTTTCTTAATAGAAACCGTTAGTAGTACACCTGTCAATTAATTCTCAAAATGTCATAATAAAGAATTGCTTTTAATTAATAAAATCAGCAATCAGTTCGTGCAAAGTGACTATTGCCTAAACTGCATAGTACTCAGGATGGATTCTACTTAGTAAAGCAAGAGCTTTTCCTATCTAAGCCGTAACTTAATTAATTACTTACAATATACTGAGTTTATTTTTCCACAATACTTAAGTCTACTTCATCAATTAAGAGTATACTTAGTACTTAATTAAATTCGCTTACCTATTAGATTTGCTATTTTCTAATCTTCGTAAGTACTGTTAAGTACTGTTTAACTTGGGTTCTACAATCTCCCCCTTTTTGGATAGATAGCAACCTAGGTAGATGAAGAATTTAATTAATTAAGATAGTTTAAGAATAACAGAAAATACCTAGAAGGTGACGTAAGATTCCCTTTGCTGAGTGACTTTCTTTAGTCAGCTTGAACTCCCCCATACTAGGTGAGTCTTCCTTAAGCAGCTCAGCTCCCCCATACTTAGAGGATATTCCTTTTGGGAGTTCTATCTTATTTCAGCTTTTCTTCAAGATTTGGTCTTTTGTATGAATTCCTACATCACATATATCATTACAGCAAAGGCATTCATATAGCAAATTATAAGTTAAGAAGAACTTAACTTTGAGGTGAAAAACTTGTATTTTATAAAAGAATAACTTAGTCAATAGATAATATATGTTCTTAGCTAAGATTACATGAAGTTCTATTACAAGTTTTAACTACTCAGAACTAGCCTAGTGCCTATGAGCTGAGGAAGAAGAAGATCCATGTTGTTTGTCCTTGTCTTGAGCTCTTGACCTTTGATGTGGATCCCTGTGCCTAGGGAGAGATCCCTTGAGCTGACTTGCCATTCGGGCAGCATCTTCAGCTACTTTCTCCCCCATCGCTATCTGGCCTTGAACAATTTGATCCAAGCACATATTGAAGGCGTCGAGAGTAGCTTGGAAGATTTCTTGCTGGCCTATGATTGTAGGGGAAATCTCTTGTTCCAGTTGCTCCTTGCCCTTAGTTGAGAGGAAGCCTTGGTCATTCAGTTCACTCAGTAGCAAATGATGGCACCTTGAGAGATGAGCGATTTGATCAAAACCTTGGCTCATGAACTGTTGAAAACACTGGAGTAAGCCATGAAAGTCTGTTGCTGTCAATGCGATCTTCAGCCTTGAGTCAATGTCATAGATCTGAGGGCAGATGGAAGCTACATTTTTGGAAGTGAATTCAATATCCTTGCCATCCATTTCTCTTAGTTTCATTAGGGCCTCAATCTTCTATGCTGTGGTATAAATGTTGGATTTCAACTCATCAAGCTTGGCGTGAACTGACAATCCAGTCTTTGGGCATAGAGACTCGCTTGAAGACATACTAGGCGTAGGGAAGGTAAGGACGATTTATCCCATAGCGGACACAAGGAACTTCTGTGAAGAGGTAACCTTATCCGTAATGTGGTCAGTGATCTCTCGTTGAATTGATTTCATCTTGGTGCTGAGAGATTCCAGATTACCGCTAGGTGCCTTATCCAGCTTTGCAGAGATAGTCTCCAATAGCTTCAAGACTTGGTCTTATTTCTGGTCATGAAGGAGTATGAACTTGGCCTCTTGCTCCATAACCTTAGATATGCTGTGGCCAATGTCCTTGTCCTTTATAGTCACCACCTCTGTGGTCAGCTCGGCAATCTTGCGATTAGTGAGCTTCTTTATTTTGGCCTGTTCCTTACCGAATTCATGAATCTATGTCACCTGAGTAGCCATGTTAGTACTCAAGAGACTTAGCTACTCAGTGGCAGCATCCACACTACCCTTTATCTTTCCTGCGATAGCATTTGCTAGCACAATAGATGTGGGGATAGATGCAGTAGTTGCCCCAAGCTGGGCTGCAGACTCAGTTAATCCGTTCAGGATCAATGCCATCTTATAAACCAAACTCTTAGCACTCTCTTTTACCAAGTGATTTCGAATAGCCAACAAGCTAGCTTGGATTCTCTCAAACTCCTCAAAGTAGAGAGGTTCATTGGGCACACTTATGTGCTGTTCAAACTCAGGCAATTTTACCTTGGGTTTGGAGGATAAGTCAGTCAATTCTTGAGTCATTAGTGCTTGGCTTACTACTCCATCTAACTCAGCATCAATCCTGAGTGCTGGAAATCATTTTCTAACTAATTCATGGATCTGTGTGAGGAAGGATGTATCAACCATTTCTGGCTATCTGCTAGATTCAGAAGCGTCCATGGCTAAAAAATTTACCTTAGTTCTGATCACTTGCTTTTCCTTGCTGAGCGGATTTCTCAACATTAGGAACTTCCTTAACTAGAGGGTTAAGGGGGTAGAAGATGGGTTTGAAGAAGGGGTTGGTTCAGAAGAAGGAATTGGCTTGGGAGGAATAGAAGGAACGGCTGTTAGAGTTTGATGTTGTACTGGAGAAGGGTTAGGTACTAGTGAAGGAGGTAGAGAGGAATGGTTTTGGCTAGTGGTTGGTTTAGAAATGTGGATAGGAGAGGATTGGTTATGGATAGGACAAGAAGGTACAGGACTTAAAGAAATAGGGGTAGTATTTAAAGGAGCCTCTGGGTTAGCTGTTTGACCCAAGGATGGGTCAGCTTGAGGTTTTTCAAACAGAGTAGAAGGTTCCTTAGTTTGAGTGATAGGGGTAAGGAGATGTTGGGATTATGAGGATCAGACTCCTCAAGAATATCGAATTGGGTTGCTCCAACATCTTCCTCGCTGTTCACAACCTGAACATTGCACTTCAGAGGTCTATGGGTGGCAGAGCGCTTGCACTGAGTGCCTTTAGCTTTGGTAATTACCTCATCAAGCTTAGCAATAGCTTCTTCCTTAGTCTTCTTGGCCTCGCCCTGCTCCTCAGCTTCTTCTGAGGTATCCAGCTTTCTTTAGCGCAGGGTTTCCTCAGCCTCAGACTTAGTTTCTTCTTCCTTGTCCTCCACCATATGTTCAGCAAGAAATTTGGCCTCCACTTCTCTTTATGCATGGGTTTTAGCCTTCATTTATCTCCTCTGGCACTGGGGCTGAGTAGGAGCTTCATTAGACTTGGCTGGGCTCTTCCCTTTGTCCTTAGAGGAAGCAGCCAGTTGTGCTGTGGAGGAGGTGGCAGTAACCTTCTCAAGGATGCTTGAAATGGGGACATTATCAGAGCTTGAATCATCCCCAAAATCAGCCACAAAGGGGTCTTCCTCCTCCTTGCTGATATCCACAGGTACTACTGTTGGTACTAACTTCAGCTTGCGCTGCTGTTTAGCTTTGTTGTACTTAGCATGCACCTTTTGGTGGGTCAGCTCGCTGAAGTGAGACATCTCCAGCACCTTCTTTACTAGTATAATTGATCTACCAGACTCCCCCAAAAACTCACCCAAATCAACTTTCACTGCCCTCATGATCTCATATATGAGGTAGCCATAGTGATAGACGATAGTCACTTTGGTCAAGTGATGGAGTATTAACACTAGCCAGTTAAGTTTCTTACCCTCTACCATATGGTACACCACACACCTTTCGAAATAGGTGCAGCTAGTCAATGAGCTAGTTTTTGGCAGCAATAGCTTCACAACCAGCTCATGACACATCCTGGCTTCCCAATACATTCCGTTGGCTGTAATTTCACCAGATACATAGTTGGCAGGGAGTTCCCAATCTTCAGGCATAACCATAGTATCTTCATCTCCAGATCTTCTGAGCTGAGTGCTTGAATTAAGCATGTTGAGAATACTCGAAATGAGTAAGCTATAGATCAGTGTGGTCTTGCCTGCACACTCCATCATCAAGAAATTATTGAAGCCCTCAATAGTGTATAAATGAGTGTAGAAGGCTCTCATGAATCCTGTTACTGCTGGACCCTCCATCTTTAGAAACTCACTGAGTCGTTGTTGCTTGATGACTCTGTGCATCGTCTTGTTTAGCAGAAGTCCTTCATAATCAACAGTATAGACTGGGCCAAAGTCTAGGTTGTCTTCCCAAGCGATTTTGGCGATTTGAATTCCCTTCTTCAAGGTGATTTTCTCCATTTTTCCTTGATTGCCCACCACAATCTTCATCATAGTGGTTTCCTTGAGTCTGTAGGTACTTTCAATTTTTGCCATTTGAGGAATTTTGGGAAGGTTTTGAAAGAGAAGAGGAATTTCTAGGGTTCGAATGCTTTAGGTTTCAGATTCAGAAAGCAAGTAAACCTTCTCTCTTCATCAATTCAACTTTTATAGATAGAGACCAATTTTAGAGGGTACATGTCATAATCTCAGCTTAGGATGAATACTTAATGCTGAGATTAACAACTAATGAACCGTCTTAGCAAAATGGTGAGTTTAGTAAATGACGATTCCAATTCAAAAGCACGTCATTTTGAAACATGGAGATTGAAATAGAACCGCGAAACTGAATCTCACGCTGTTACTTTAGGAATATTGATGGCATTTATCCACGTGTCTTCTCAAAGCTTGATCTTCAACACTTAGCCAAAATTTTGAGAATTTCATTTCCTTCCTTATTCTTCTTCAACGTGGATTTGCCATACCAATTAACTGCCTCAGTGTAATGAACTGCTCCTTTGGTAATGGCTTGGTGAAAATGTCAGCACGCTGTTCTTCAGAAGGAACATGCTCCAGCTTGACATCTCCTTTTAGCACATAATCTCTAATGAAGTGATGTCTGATATTGACATGCTTCATTCTTCCATGCTGGACTGGATTTTTAGATAAATTAATTGCACTCTTGTTGTCGCACATAACTTTAAGATAATTAGACTTGATTCCATAATCTTCCAATTGCTGCTTTATCCAAAGGAGTTAGGCTACGCAACTTCCAACTACCATGTACTCAGCCTCAGTTGTACTCAGCGCAACTGAGGTTTGCTTCTTGCTGTACCAAGAAACAATGCATTCTCTAAGGAAGTGGCATCCTCCTATTGTGCTCTTTCTGTCCAGCTTATCCCTTCCATAGTCTACATCTATAAATCCCTTCGGAGTGAAATCTGAACTGTTCAAATACCATAGACCTGCTTCAGTTGACTCTTGCAAGTATCTGAGAATTCTCTTCATAGTTGCTAGATGCGATTCTCTAGGATCAGCTTGGTAGCGAGCACAGTAGCACACAACATACTGAATGTCTGGCCTACTGGTAGTGAGATAAAGAAGAGAGCCAATGATTCCTCTATAGAACTTGTTGTCTATAGGTTTTGCTGCTTTATCTTTACTCAATATAGTATCAGTGGCCATGGGAGTTGACATTGGTTTTGAATGGACCATGTCAAATTTCTTCAAGACTTTGCTTGCATACTTAGCCTGACTGATGAAAATTCCATCTTCAGTCAGCTTGATTTGAAGACCAAGAAAGAAATTGAGCTCTCCCATCATAGACATTTCAAACTCACTCTTCCTTTGATTGCTGAATTCCTTGCATAGTTTTTCATTAGTTGCTCCAAATATGATATGATCAACATATATTTAGACTAGCAACACATCTTCTTTTCTTCGCTTGATAAATAGAGTCGAATCTGCTTTACCTCTTTGATATCCTTTGTTGATTGAGAAATTAGTCAGCCTCTCATACCATGCTCTTAGTGCTTGCTTCAATCCGCAGAGAGCTTTCTTTAGTTTGAAGACATGCTTAGGATTTTTTGCATATTCAAATCTTGGTGGCTGGTGAACATGTACATCTTCTTGGATGAATCCATTTAAGAAAGCACTTTTAACATCCATTTGAAATAATTTGAAGTTTATATGGGATGTGAAAGCACAAAGGATTTGAATGGCTTCAAGTCTGGCTATTGGGGCATAGGTTTCATCAAAATCAATGCCTTCTTGCTAGTTGTAGCCTTGAGCGATAAGCCTGGCTTTGTTTTTGACAACATTTCCATCTTCATCAAGCTTGTTCTTGAAGACCCATTTAGTGCCAATTATTGTTCTTCCTTTAGGCTTAGGAGCTAGATCCCAAACATCATTGTGTTTGAACTGATCTAACTCTTCTTGCATTGCGATCATCCAGTAGTTATCTCCTTCTGCATCTTCAAACTTCTTGGGTTCAATCAAGGATATGAAGGCTGGATGACTCATTATCTTGCTGAGCTATCCTCTTGTCATTACTGGATTGTGAACATTATCAACTATGCTGTAAAGCGGATGGTTGCGATGAGCTCTAATATCCCTAGGTAGACTTGGATCAGCTAGTGGAGGACTGATAATTGGATGCTGAGGAGGTGATTGATCTTCTCCGTCATTGAAGTTGATTGAGAGATCTTCATCGTCATCTTTGGTTTCCTAAGCATGGAGATCAACTGAGTGGCTCCTTCTTCTTCTTCATTTGGATGTCTTTTTACAATGTTAGTTTCATCGAAATCTACATGCATAGAATCCTCTAAGCTGACCGGTTCGCTTGACATATATTCTATATGCCCTACTGTTAGTTGAGTATCCAAGAAAGATACCTTCATCAGACTTAGGATCAAACTTTCCTAATTTTTCTTTGGTGTTAAGAATGAAACATCTACTGCCAAAGGATCTGAGGTAACCAATCTTAGGCTTGCGCCCATGCCAGAGCTCATATGGAGTTTTCTCAAGAGTTGGGAGTATTAAAACCCGATTCAAGATATAACATGCTGTGTTAACAGCTTCTCCCCAAAAATATTTTGGTAGATTATTATCACTCAGCATGGTTTGAGCCATTTCAACTATAGTCCTGTGCTTCCTTTCTACAACCCCATTTTGTTGAGGATAATAGGGAGAAGAGAAGTTATGCTCAATGCCATGCGCTGAACAAAATTCTTCGAAATGGAAATTCTAGAATTCTCGTCCATGATCACTTCGGATTCTACTGATTTTAGTTCCTAGTTCATTCATTATTTGATTACTGAGCTTGATAAAAGATTCATAAGTCTCGTCTTTGCTACTCAGTAAGACTATCCATGTGAATCTCGTGAAGTCATCTACAACTACTAGAGTGAATCTCTTACCACCCGAACTCATAGGTTGAACTAGGAAGAAAAGATCTAGGTGTAGTAGCTCCAACGATTGCTTAGTTACTACGTGATTAATAGATCTAAATGATTTCTTAACTTGCTTAACAAGCTGGCAAGATGAGCAGAGTTTATCCTTTTCAAAGATGATGCTGGGTAACCCCAAAACTAATTGCTTTTTGGCTAGTTTGGATAGAATTTTCATATTGATATGACCCAACCTTCTGTGCCATAGCCAAGAATTTTCCTCCTTAGATATGAGACATACATTAGAGGAGCCAGGGGATAAATTAACCATATAAACATTATTGGTTCTATGAGCAAAGAGTATGGTTGAGTTAGTCTTACTGTCAATTACTGAGAATCCTTCTGAGTTGAAAATAACCTTCCTGCCTTTGTCACAGACCTGAGCTACGCTGAGCAGATTGAACTTCAATCCTTTGACTGGAGACACTTCTTCGATTGAGGGAGATACGCCAATAGTGCTACACCCTACAATCTTGCCTTTCTGGTTGTCTCCAAAACTGACACTTCCATTTCTCTTGCGTTCCAATGAGATGAACTGGTTTTCATCTCCTGTCAAGTACCACATTTGAGAGTCATCAGTGGATCTAAGGCTCACCTGCAAAATAATTAAGTTTTCTTAGGTACCCATGCTTTTGAGCTGGGTCCTCCCTTGTTAGCAATGCTTATGTTTGTCCAATCATATTCATTATAATAACCATTTTTATGTCTACATTTTACTGTGACATGTCCAGTTTTCCCACAAAAATCACACACAATTTTTGTCTTGGGCTGGCTCACTTTCTTCTATTTAGAGGATTTGTTCCTCTTTGAATTGCGAGTTTGGTTATTCGGAATTTGATTGTTGGTAGGAGGAGGATCCTCTTTCTTCTTTAATGCTGATATCTCAGCAGCCAGCTCATCTAATTTATTAGTGAACTTGCTGATAGCACATTCTTGATACTCAGCTTTTTCTTGAAGAAAGCGGATATCAAGCGAAAAGGAAGCATTAGTATCTTCCAGATCGTCACTTCTCCTCACTATCTCTTTGATGTTTTTCATTGATTTATTTGTTAGTTTCATTACATCAAAGATAGCCTAGGCAAATTCTTCAATTGATAAAGAAATATCAGAATGTACCTTAATATGCTGATCTTTCTCTTTATCATACTCAGCTTCAGAGTTGTCAGCGGAAGACTTTGAACTAGATGTAGATGCTGAGCGTTCACCATGATTGTCGAAAGCCATCAAGCAGAGATTAGCTGAATTAGAGGTTTCTTCATCAGAAGATGAGGATTCTTCTGAGTCACTCTAAGTGGTAGCAAGAGCTTCAATCTTCTTGGAGAATCTCTTCTTGAACTTGTCCTTCTTTGCTTTTGGACAGTTTGACTGGATGTGACCTTTTTCCACACCCATAGCACTTGATATCTTTGCTGTGCTCTTTTCTTAGTCCTTCCTCAGCTCCACGTTTGTGCTGAGTTGACTTGATTTTAGCGGGAAACTTCTTCTAACTGAACTTCCCGTCCTTCTTTATGAATCATTTGAAATGCCTTGTAAGAAGAGCCATGTCTTCATCAAAGTCACAGTTGGTGGACTCATCAAATGATTCAGCTTTGAGGACAATGGCTTTACTGTCCTTGCCCCAATTTCTCTTGGAGTCATCTAAGTATTTTCTCAGCGACATCTCATGAGTCAGCAAGGTGCCTATCAGCTCATCATAGCTATAGGTCTTAAGGTCATGAGCTTCCTCGATTGTGCACTTCTTCGAATCCCACTCTACTATGAGATTGCGAAGAATTTTCTTTACGAACTCTTCCTCGCTGAACTCCTTTCCCAGTCATTTTAGTTCATTAATAATGTTAATGAATCAGGTATTCATACTCTAAATACCTTCATTGGCAGCCATCGAGAACATCTCATACTCTCTTAGCATGAGGTTTATCTTTGACTCCTTGACCTTGTCTGTCCCCTCATAGGTAATCTCCAGTTTCTTCCAGATTTCCTATGCTGTTTCGAATCCTGAGATCCTATTCAATTATGTAAGATCAAGCGCACAGTGTAAGTAGTTAATGGCTACGGCATTCTCCTTGAGAAGCCTCAGATCAACGTCATTATAGTCCTCTGGATCTACAGGTCTACACACACCGTTCCTGACCTCAGTAAGAACTCTGGGGCCAAGCTTAATTGCGAGCCAGGCTTGCATACTTTGTGACTGGATGAAATTCTTCATACAATTTTTCCAAAATGTATAATGATTACCATCAAATAGAGGAGGTCTAGTAACAGACATTCCTTCTCTCAAAAGAACTGACTGACCAGAACTCGAGCTGAAGTTATTATATGCCATTTAAGGATCTGACTCAAGATGATTAGTCTTAGATTTGAGCAACCACTCTAATACCATTTGTTGGTCCATAAACCGGCTAATAACAATAGCAGAGGGGGGGGTCAATGCGAATACTGGGTAACTTTTTTATTACTTTCATTTTATAGTTAACTCAGTATGATTTTTATATGCGTGCTGAGTATGTGTGCTGAGTGAGAGATAAAAACTTATAAACTGCTCAACAAAGCTGGCACAATTTATCTTCAACCTCTTACTGAGTGAAGATTACTCAGTGCGAGATGGATAACAAGCAAATATAAGAGAGATGAATGAGCAATATGCTGATGAAGCTAAACGATTAGAGTTTGAATGACTACACCTGAGATTTTATCCTAGTTCAGCCTCTACCTAATCCAGTCCCCAGATCCCTGACCGAGCTTTAATCCACTAGTGGTTCGTTATTTCAATAGGCGGAGAAGCCTTTACAGCGGGTGGGCACAATTACAGAAAGTCCCTTCTTTCTAACTATCGCTCAACCTCAGTTTGGGTACCCTTCCCAAACTAACACACAAGTTGGATAGAATAAGTTACAAAAAGTCCCTCCTTTCTAACTACCACTTCCTCAATTTGGGTAACCTTCCCAAACTGACACTCAAGATCTCATAAGAGATTAGTGAACTGAATTCAACTTATAAATTGTTAAATCCTTACAATATTATATCTCAAAATGGATTCTCTGTATTACAAACAGATATAGAAATGGTTGTTTGTTGATTGCTTGATTTTGAATTTCTGGGAAGCTAAATGACAGTGGCTTAGCTCTTAGAAAATTCAATGTGATTCGTAGTTCACTTCTTTTCTTTCAACGTCTGCTTTAGTCTTCTATTTATACTTAGAGGATTTGCGAAGTAGCCGTTGTGCACTTCTCATCTCTGTAGTTCTTTAATATTTCTTCTCTTCCCATCTTTCAAATCTTCCCATTGGAGATAGCTTCTTAGACATTCAGAGACAGAAAAACGAATGTTGAGGCGAGATAAGCTTCCATGGACGAAAGCTCTTTTTTCTTCAAGTGAAATCGATTTGGAGAGAGAGAGATGTCTGTTGTGCAACGAACAATCTTGATTGGTTAAAGTTGCTGACATGTTCTGGCACGCGTAGAGACACTAAGGAATGGTGGTTGACAGAGGCGCACTCTACTTGAAATTTTGTGAAAAAGTATCAGACAATCTTTAGTGGAGTGGAGCCATTTTGACTTGTTGTGAATATTCTATTGTTTGCTACATTGATTTAGAAAGCAACAAAAAAAGAGTATTCTGTTTCTTAATATAAACCATTAGTAGTACAACAGCCAATTAATTCTCAATATGTCATAATAAATAATTGCTTTTAATTAATAAAAACAGCAATCAGTTCGTGCTGAGTGACTATTGCCTAAACTGTATAGTACTCAGCATGGATTCTACTTAGTAAGCAGGACTCAACTTTCCCTATCTAAGCCGTAACTTAATTAATTACTTATAGTAAACTAAGTTGATTTTTCCACAATACTCAAGTCTACTTCATTAATTAAGAGTATACTTATTACTTAATTAAATTCGCTTACCTATTCGGTTTGCTATTTCCAAAACTTCGTAACTACTATTAAGTACTGTTAAACTTGGGTTCTATAGAAGGTTTTGTTTTCTAAACAAAAAGTAAAGTTTTCGAATCCTTTCGAATCTTAGGCTCTACCGTTTTCAGCATGTTAACCAACTTAGGCAATGTGGTGTCGATCTTGTTCATATAATAAATAGACATAAATTGTGAATAAATATTAGAGGTGATAGATCGCATAGCTATGCTAGATGCCAATATCTCGGATTAGATTCACCTTTCCTGGTTCGAAGTTTTTCGTAAAATTCGTTTTTTATCGTTTACTTGCTGATTTGTTAGCTTTTATCTCTTCCAGGAAGTAGAATTGAACCGAAACTTACTTCATGTCATGGAATTAGCTTAGAAAAGAACAAAATCTAGTTAAAAAATTCTATCACAACAAAACTTTTACTAGTCCGTAAGGAAAAAAAATTCAGGCGGAAACCTAAAATCGATCAAGCATCGGGGCTCGGTGTTCTAAAAATTCTAGCGAGGTCCCCTAGGGGGCTCGCCTGACTTTCTAGCGAGGCCCTTGGGGCCTTTCGCTAGTACCGTTGGTGAGCAGCCCCTTTGGGGAGCTTGCCAGCCGGTCAGTGGCTTCATTTTTTTTAAAAAAAAGAAAAAAAATTTTCTTAAACAAAGAAAACTTTAAGAAATTCGGGTTGGCTTGGTCAATTCTTTTAACCAAAATTTTGTTAACATATTTTTCTTGATTTTACTTTGTTCGCAAGGTTTCGACTCTAATAACTCCTAGGATTTTTTATTTAATAATGAAACCAAAAACCTTGTCTCCCACTTTCCTACCGATAAGATATAAGTTCAAAATACGAACAGGTTTTGTCAGTACCGCTTATCTAAATAGAAAAATGGTGACCACTGTAAGTATACAATTACGATGAAGTTTTCAAATATATCGATCCCACAGGGAATGACTAACTCTAAAGATCAACAAGAAAAACGGAATAAAGAGAATAAAATATTTTTGGCTTTTAGTTGGGAGGATTAGAATGAAGAATGGATAGATATATGTATGGAAGACTAGAGATTCTAAATATATAGATTTTTCCTATGAAATAAGTATAGCAAAGAAAATATGCAAGTTCAACAAAGTTATTACATTCACTAGACTAATTTAACATAATAAGTTCTAGACTCAGATGTTCATTGATTCACCGCAGAGCAACACATGAAATGACTTTTCTAAATCTAGTGCAAACAAATTAAGACGATTATATAAACCTGGATAACAATATTACTATGCTTAGTACAGGTCACTCTCACATAGCGACATTTAGCAAGTTACCATTCCAAAAATGTTGGCTCACTAAACAGCTTTAAAATCACAGATCCAGTGATTATACACAATCTCGTTAACCCCGAAACTACTCTTAAAGTTAACTTAAAGGCATATAACTTGATTAATATAAAAGACTCAACATGAAATAGCATTATGACACATAGACATATCATAAACTTTGAAATAGAAAGTATAAGTAGAAAGAAAAGAAAAGTTGTAAGGTATGCAAGTGAAAGGTAAAGTTGATTAAACCGTATCCACGCTTTAATGAGAGTCGTCAATTCCCACAATTTCTGCATCTGCTTTGAATTCTATCTTGGCTCATACATAACCTCTGCTAGGATGCTATTCTTTGTGAATATCGAACAAACGAATGTTGAAGAAAGAAAACTTTTATTGATAAGTGATTTGAAAGTAAACTTATACAACAATCGCTTGAATATGTAGAGAAATCTAGTGATCGAAATAAGGATTCGAATCACTTAAACATTTTCTCGCTAACACTTATGAATGTAGCGAAAACTAAATAATTTCACTCTCTATCTACGCACACACTATATCTCTCACTTTTCTAATTCCAATGCCACACCATGCACGAAATTTGTAAG
>CATIWQ010046818.1:0-28868 GCA_949673415.1 Euphorbia schlechtendalii
ATTGGTATTTCAAGCAGAACATATAATAAAGATAGGATGATAAATGAGATGAACGCGATAAAGGCAAACGATTAAGGTTAGAACTTCAACACTTGAGATTTTATCCTGGTTCGACCCCTAGCCTACCTCCAGTCCTCGAATTCCTTTCCAAACTTTAATCTACTAGTGATTTCCTTCCTTCCTTAGGCGGAGAAGCCTTTACAGCGTGTGGACACAATTACAAAAAGTACCTTTCTTTCTAACAACCACTCAATCCACAGTTTGGGTACCCTTCCCAAACCGTCACTCAGATTTCTTAAAGAAATATCAAACGGAGGATTTCAACTTATAAACGTTGAATCCTTTACAATGTTAAATCTAAAGTGCTATTCTCTCTATTTCAAACAAATATTCAATTTGTGTTTGATGATTGCTTGATTTGGAATTTCTTGAAGCTGGGAGTATTTGAACAGAGTTTCAGCTCTTAAAGAAATTCAAGGTGATTCACCAAGTTTGAATGTCTACTCTAGTCTTCTATTCAGCCGTTGCAAACTTCTCGTCCTGACAACTCTTCAATATCTCTTCTCTTCAAATCTTTCAAATATTCCCTTTGGAGACAAATTCCAGGACGTTTAGAGATAGAGATTTCTAACGTTGAAGCTCGAGATTAATCCGTTAATCCAAAGCATCAAATACTCGTTTATCTTCAAGCAATCTAACCTAATAGAGAGACGTATGAGATGCAACGCAAAATTCTACCATTCGTTGACTTGCTGACGTTACAGAGTTGCGCGGAGACACTGAAAAATGGCGCATGTCAGAGGATTCCTTTTATGTTGGATTTTAGCGAGGAATCTCAAACATTCCGTACTGACACCTTTTGTCTGTGAGGACCACTGGAATATCTTCTTTAATTTCAACGTTTTTTCTCCTAAAAAGCATCAAAGGAATATTCTGTTTCTCACAAAAACCGTTAGTAGCACAAGTGTCAAATATTTCTCTAAGTGTCAAAGATAAACAGCTTTTTTAATAAAAAAAAACTAACTCAGCACAGCTGAGTTATTACCTTGAAAACTACGCAATACTCAGCTCAACTCAGTTTTTTCTTACTCTAAGCCATAACTTAATTAATTACTCAGTAAACTAAGTTGTTTTCCCTCAAACAAACTCGAGTAAACTTCATTAATTAAGAGTATACTTAGTACTTAATTAATTTCACTATCCTAGACAGTTTGTTATTTCCAAAATATTTTAAATACTGTGAGGTACTATTAACTTGGGTTTAACATGCATGAATTAATTAATATATTTTCCACTTATCATCATGCCTTTAACAAAGCTATTAACTACGAAGGAACCATTTTTCCCGAGACTTTGTTGAAAAAGGTCTAATTGTTAAGATAATAATAATGTAAGTAGTGTGTCTTTCAAATGTTGAGTTATACCATTTCTAATAACCTTAGCCTTCGGATCCATGCTGATCTACTAAAGATGGAGAGAATCGAATCCCTAGCAAAAGCAACCGAGATTTGTTAATTGATCACAAGAGAAAATAAAGATGGGTAGTGATCCCTCAGGGTGAAGTTACTATAGTATCTATCGTGCCAGAAATCAATTGTACAAATAATTATTCACCAAGCCAGCGACATATGACTCAAAGAAATACCAAATGCGAGTGTCATCAGAACAAGCCTTAACAATGCCTTTCCATAACGAATGAAGATGTTGAGAGGTCTCTTGTGAGAAGTGCCGGCTAGAATTTCCTGAAATGGTAACACAACAAAACTTCCATAAAGGATTAGCCCCCAAATTAGAAATTTCAAGACACATTTGAAGAGTGGACCTGTATTTGTGAAGAAGAAAAGATTTAAGTTCAGCCATATCCTATATAGAATGGTGAACAAATGGCTCTTCATGAGACTTAATTTAGACATCTCATCATAATATTTCATCCAAAGAAAATTTCTCATATATCCTTCCATCTTGTTAGCAATAGCAATCGACATATTGTAAAGTGACATGAGATATATTACCATGTTTTGAAGCACTGATTTAATGAGAACCGATCTTCCTGCATAGAATAAGCAAGACCCTTTTTACAATGCAAGGCGGTGTTTAAAATGTCTAACTAATGTCTCCCAGTCTATTATACAATTTATTGTAAGTTAGTGGAACACCTAAATAGGTAATAGGTAGGGTTTGAATCTGACATCCTAGAATAGATCACAAAAAGGAGGTGTATTCTTTTGGTACGGAACGGGATTTTTTAATTGATCTTCAAACCCGAGACTAGCGTAAAGCATCGCAAAACCCTTACTATAGCTCGTACTTCATTTGCCTTTGCCTAAATAAAACATGAGGTGTTATCCGTAAATTTAAGAACTGATAAATCTAGAGAATCATCAACTAGTCAAAACCCTGAAAGGAGTCCACGGTTCATATCCTTGTATATCATCTATATAACCCCTTTTTTAAGGTAATGTTTTTAGTTGGAGCACCGTTAACGAGGATTGAAATGGACGAGTCTTTTTTACAAAATAGAATCTATGACATCCATTTTTCCAAGAAACTCATTCGGCTCATAACCTTATCCATATAGTCTGTACAGATACTTTAAAAAGCTTTGTAGAAATCTAACTTTGAAGCAAGGTTGTCTTAAAAATCTTGTGAAAATGGTGAAGAATTTCCAAAGCTATGAAAGAGCACTCATGAATATTCATATTTTTTATGAATGCGAATTGATAATATGAGATAATGCTTGGTTAAACAACCTAAAGTCTTGAGGATATCAACTTTCTAGAATTTTATAAATTCAACGTATCAGAGAGATCGACTAAAAGCTAACCAAAGATGAGTTTCTTGAAACTTTTGATATAAGTATTGTGAATGAAGTTTTCAAATTGGTCAGCAAGTAACTTGAAAGTAGAAATAATGATAGAAATACTCTAGAGGGGGGGTGAATAGAGTATTGAAAACTTTTCGCGATAGAATGATGAAACAGTTTGCGGAATAAACTGTCTGCGAATTTTCAAGGCCTTGAAATAGACTGTCAATAAACTATTAAAAATTAAACGTGTAAAGTAAATGCGGAAAATAAATAACACAATATTTAAGGAGTTCGACTTCTAATAAGTCTGCGCCTCCACCTAAGTTCTCTCACCCAACCCAAGGATTTCAATGCTATTTTATTAATTCTACCTTTAGGGTCCTAGATACAATTTAGAAGAATTCCGTTACTTCTAATCCCGTAACTAATCCCGCTACTATATCCAGTACAACCCAATTCCTGAATTAATAAAATGATCAATCTAAACTCTCGAGCGTTTGAGTATTGTAAATACTCTTAGCTATAATGATACTTTCAAAGCAATGAATATTATAATAAAAACAAGAGAGTAGAATAAAAAGATGTAATGAAAGTTGAAGCTCTTGAAATCATTGAAGCTTTTTTGAACTGAACTTGAGATTCTGAAACTAAGTTATGTTGCTGCTCTACACCACTTCAGTTCTTCAAAGCTTGCCCCTTAAATAGACTTTATCAAATCTACTTGCCGTTGAAAGGAGATCAAATAGCTGTTGATGGAAATCTAGCCGTTTGAACAAATCTCTTCAAATGATATGTTGGACTATTTCAAACAGATTTCTATCTCATATATCCAGCTGCTAACAGAATAAAGCCTTAGTTTCAGTTATCTATTATCCAAAATTATCTCACAAATAATATTCAAATAAATAAACAAAAACTTAACAATATAGACCAATTAAATTCAAATAAAACAAAGGATAAATGAAAAAGATAAATTCTCAACTTTATCCAAACAAATCAAGTATCAAATATCTACAATGATTATTCACAAAATTAGTTAATTAATATCAAATAAGTTTATGAGAAAATCTACAAATTAATTTATTTTTTATTCATCAACATAAGAGTTAATAATGCCCTCCGACCTTCTAAACATCAAAACGGCCTTCAAAAGAGTACTTTCTACCTCAGCCTATTACTCTCCGATGCTAATTTGTTCTTCTTACCGGTCTTTTCTCCCTCTTGTTATTCATCTGCTTCCTCGTATTACTTTTTTGTTTTTGTTATTTGAAATAGGATGAATATTACTTTCAGTTGTGCTTTCTTGTCCCGTAATTGAACTGTTTATTTGAGTTCATGAGCACAAATTGCGATTTTGTTCATGAATTAGAATATTATTAGGGTTTCGGATGTTGAACATATTACTTGCAAGGCTTCTACTGTGATATGTTTTTGTGTTTGTGAATGACAGTGGCAAGAGAACCTTTTGGAAAGGTGGTATATCCTGATTTGTGTACTTCTTATCCATCCAAAAAAGCTCAATTGGATAAAGAATAGATTATCACAAGTCCATTTAGGTAAAATTGATCCGGCTATACCACTATATTCGGTTTCTTAAATTACAATGGAAGATGATGGTAAACTTCATTCGTTGTTTCTATCATCTACATTAACAGAATAACCCCTCGATGCTGTTACTTAAACTGTTTCTGAGACTCGTAGGATGCAATTTCAGCTCTCTTGCAGGAGGAAGGTGAAAATTGTCACTTCTCTTAGATAATTGGTCTTTTGTGTTTGTAATATGAATGACTTTGCTTTACAATCTTTCTGTAGTTCGTGTTACTATTATGTTTTAAAAATGTACGTGCTAAAAATGGATATTTGCAGCAAAACAGAATAAATTATTTTGTGATCTTGCAAAATTTTTGAGACTGTATCTTCTGATTTTAGCAGGGTTGTTCATGCTTATAGGTTTATTTTTGTATATTAATGTGTTCACTTCAATGAGTATTTAAGTTCTATGGTTGAAGTATCTAGGACTGAAATTCTCATTGGTTTTTTTGCTTCTTGATCCTCTGTCAAAATTTCTTTGTTCATGATATTTTCTTCTGAAGCTGGTCTTTACTTAAAGATGAGCATTTGGTTCATGAATTTTGGCATAACTTCAGGACAATCTAAGTTTTGCATGTGGTTAAAAAATGTGTTTTCTTTAATTTATTAGTTGGATTAATATGCATATATCATAAGAACATGTTTATGTAATTTTGTGGCATGCAATGGAATCTGCAGTTATTTTGTTGGTAAGATGTCAACAATTTCGGACAAATAAATACATGTTCATCTGTATTTCAGAGGCATGTCATAACTTTCCCTCAAAATTTCTTCATGCAGAAATGGCCATGAATCTTTAGTCGGCCTTAATTCAGCTCTAGCTGCAAAAGGTGTAATTGTGAAGAATAAAGCCTTTAGAAATTTGGAAACTTTTGAGCTACAACAGAGAGGCGCGACTATTTGTGGTAATTTTGTACATTATTTTGTTTCTCTACCTGAATTGTGACTGAAGTTACTTTTTTTTTCCTGCTTTTTGTTAGAATCTTCGTCAGGAATGCCAGTGCATATTAGAGGAAATGTCCATGGAGAAGCTTCAAAAATTTTCAAGTCACAGTATAGCAAATTACTGAAACAGGCATGTTTGAGCATGTTATTTTAGTATTTTCACCTTATAGATTTAAGATGATTTGGTCTATTGTGGTTCACTGGTAAAATTCATTCTTAACAGTATTTTATTTTTCAGCTTCAAATTCTTATATATTCTTGAATGCACTACTTATTAGAAATTCGCATTTTTCGAAGGTTGCTTTACAATACATGTGTGAAATACAGTTTTGGTATTTTTATGTATTGACATACTATAATGATCCTTCTCGGTTTTATTTTGACTGTCAGGGGTTGGATTTGCTATAAGTCTGCTAGAATTTATTTGATATGCAGTATTCCTGAAGGTTTGTTATGGGGCAAAAAAAAAAATTAGTCTTTATATTCCTAAGGGAGTTAGGCCATTATATCTGTCATGGTGCAAGGTTGTTAGGGTATTTGACATCATGTGGACAGCTGTCCAACTGTCCAAGTTCGTCACGGAATTAGAGTATGTATATTCCCTCTTGTAAGGCTGATTGGATCGATGAGACATCAATCAATGAAAATACAATCAATCTTCAGAATTTTCCCAAATTATTTTTTTACTTCTCTACTATTCTGATCCTTATCATCCAATTCTTCTTCCTAATTCTGGTCTTATTATACTTTTCTCTGTTTTCTAATCAGTAATATAACCGTTACAGTGAAACCATCAATATTTTCACCTTTTCAGGTCACAACACACTTGTCATCTGTAACAGACGTTTATGTTCAGGATGGGGCTATTGGTTCATCAATAAAATGTGGTGCAAAAGTCTGTGTAATAAGTGATAGTCCTTCAGCCATACTGAGTCTATCCAGTATTCTCTGGAAAGCTACTTCCCGTGCTGTTTCCCATGATTCTTGTCCTTTGACCATTTATGTTGCTTCATCAATAAGGTATAGGCCCGATGCTGCATTTAATGGCTAGTGACCTCAAACATGCTGTATTTCTACGATTTCAAGTTGCTTTCTTTTGTTAATAATTTAATATATGTAAGTTTTGTACTCTTTCTTTTTTTTCATATCTTAATTTTTTAATTTGTTAGGGAGTGTGTCCGAAATTTTAGTCATTTTATGTTGAAATTACAAAGAAAAAGAAAACAGAGAAATTATTTAGGGCTGCCTAATTGGTAGTTATGTGAATTGCACTGAGCACCCACGGTATCAAAACTGATATAGCAGCAATACCAACATGTCTTATAGTTAGCATGAAAATGGAAACCGGGAAACGCCATTTTTGAAATTATAAGTTCGGAAACTGCGGGGAAACGTGCAAATAATAAAAATATGGAGGTATATTTATAAGCATAAAAAATATAAAATTTTCATCCATATAATTTAGTTTTTTGTAAAATACTAAAATAAGGTACACTTAAAATATATTTATCAATTGTAAAATAATTCTACACTAGATACCATAAGTTGGGTTAAGTATTGATATGAACCAAAATTGAGTCATAAAATTTAAGGAATTGCTAGGAAACAGTTTCCGGAATTCGAAGAATTGAGTTTCCATCTTTCTTTAATTGCGGAAACTTCCCTGGAAACTTCTCGTAGGGGTTTCCTAGAGTTCCTGTTTCCAAAAAGAATGGGAAGCACCAAAACTACGGGTCACCAGGGTTTCCATGCTACCTAGCTTATAGTAATCAGAGACAAGTATCATCATCATAATTTCTTTGCACAGATAACTGCTTTCGAGTTTGATATATGGGGATATCGGCTAATCTAATTTGACCAGATATATAATCTTGTACACAATTCTCAATGCTTGGATGTATGCTGCTGCCTACTGCTTTTTATTTGTGAAGGTATTTTGTTTTTGACCCTATGGTCATGCAGTCAACGCATGGTGGAAGCTGTTGGTCTGGGAATCGAAGCATTAAACGGACTTATCGCTGCTGATACAGAGCGTGCTTCACTCATTTTATGTGGCAATGCTTTTTTCGAAGCTAGTGCTGTTAAAGAGGCATTATCTGCCCTGTCTGAACCTATCATAACTTCTCGGGGCGGCCTTCCTTTGTCTGCGAGGTGAAATACCCTTATCTCATTTCCTTATTCAAAACCCACAATCTATGATTTACGTAAGGAGGGTGCAAAATTTCAGGCTTCTAGTCAGTGGTGACTCAGTGATTCTGCTTTTTGCTTTGGAGAATACTGTTCAAAGCAGTGCAGATCAGTTTGTTTCTGCAGATGCTGGTGTTGTTCTTTCTTTGCATGAAACTGCACCATATTTTTCATCTAATAGTTCTGGACGCCCTTCTGTTTTGAAACCCCCGACAGCTGTTGTCCTTACTGCTTATGATAGGTATAAATCTCATATTGTTCAATGCCAGTATCATTTATTCCCAGACTAATACATAGATAGCCCCTGAACTTGGCCCAAAAAGCCAACTGCCCCCCTCAACTTGCAAAAGTGAATGCCACATGTCAACTTTCGGTGGCGAGAGAAAAATGACATATTTCAAAAGTCAAATCAACTAGCAAATTGGTGCATTTTTGCAAGTTGAAGGGGTAACGGGGTACGTTTAAAAGTTAGCTGTTTGGGCCAAGTTCAGGGGTTAATGATGCATTAGGCTATTAATCCCTCACTTTTGAGATGTTTAGTTGTCACTAGTTAACAATATTGGTAATTTTTCTCTCTTTTATACTGTGTATTAGAGCAGTTCTGGCACTATCCCGTCTGTATCAAAGCTCTCACCTGGCCAAGCAGCTTATCACTTCCTCGCTGGCTATCAGAACAGAAAATTCACGCCTGCTTATAGCAAGATTCCTACATCTGTCGATCATCTCAAACTTGCAAACGCATTTCTGTATAAGGTCATGTAAAGAAACATAATTGCCATTCACTTTTATATTTACTGGACCCGGCTGATGTTAATAAAATATGTTCTTGAACTTATTTGCAGTTGAAGGAAAACAAAATACCAACTTTCCTGATTAACGCGAGTGACGGAGAAAAATTTATCGCAGGCAAGTGTATAGTTAACGTTGAAATTTCATAAAATAAGATTAGTCCTTGTTAGAGCATGTCATTGTGTAGTGTAATATAGAGTTAATTAATCATATACTTCAACTTGTATTTCATTATATGATTGATTCCAAGAGGATTGATAATATCATCATTATGTTTGTTGATATTACAGGCAAGGATTTCCTGTCATTGGTGCAATCAGCTGTATTAAAGGATGTTCCATTTTTTCAACATAAAGGTTAGAGTTTTGAACTTATAATCCCATTTTGTTTATAAATTTTATGATTATTTTAATTAACGGTAATATATGGGTTCCATTCTGTAATTTTCAATTGTTGGGGGATCTCGATTTCAAGCATACTTTTTAAGAGCAAAAATTAATTTTTGCAGGTGGCCTTGAAGCTAGATACATGAGATTTTTTAGCAGCAAATTTGGAGAAATACCAAAAGAGTTTTCGTTTTAAAAGTTGAGTCCCTTTTGGAAGCAGTGTTTTCTTGTCTGAAACAAAGATATAAATTCAAAAAAGAATGTACTTGCTACAAAATGCTAATTTATAAAACAAATCTCTTCAAAATGTGACTTCAATTGTCATTGTTTTTTTAGAAATCAGCATACCAATTCATTGAACCTGCCGTTTTATTGTTAGATAAACGCCATTTTACAATTCATTCATATATGAATAATAAAATAATTTAAACTGTCGCATACCATTTCTTACAAGAAGAGGGTGTTGGCTTTATCTGTGGTAGGGACTAAGGGGTAAAATAAAATAATAATATAGGGACAAAAGAGTGTGTTACGCCGAAAGGTGAGAGACTACTTGTTGGCACAAATATTTTTGTAAAATTAAATATTTTAATTTTTAATAATACATTTTAACCTTTCATATTATTTAAATAGGAATTATCTAGTTTATTTTTTTAAAAATCAACTCTACTGCTTATACGAAAAACATAAAAATGGAATTTTTCAAAAAGTAACTTCGGTTGTTCAAAGATGTGTTGATTTTGAGAGTGGCCTGTTTTTAGACCATATCTTACCATTCTCCAATTCTCAGTCATTGGTTCACGTAAATATTCATCGTTTCATTTCATCCCAGTGCTAAATTTAGTTTGTGTGATATATCATTTATGCCATCTAATGTAATAATGATGTTACGCTGTATTTTAAATTTTATTATGGAAACATGATAGAATATGTTTTTTTACTATATATTAATGTTAACTTATTTTTTTACACTATATTTGTAATAATAAAAGATTGGAGGTAAAAAAAATCATCACTAATTATTTGATTATGAATATGAAGTTAGTTTACAAAACCAATTAATTGTAGTCCATTAGGAAAAAAAAAAAAGAGAAATAAAATTTCACAATACCGAAGAGATGCACTAGTGTCAAAAAGGTACCTGGGTCTAGGTGTGCAGCTCAAAATGCTAGGCTACCCGATGGACTTAGCTCGAGCCCCTTCAATTGGTTGGGTTTAGGATACCCATTTTTATAAAAGTCCGGCTCGAATCCGAGCCTGTTAAAGCTTAAAATTTTATGGATCGGGCAGTTAGACATGATGCATGTCTTTGGACCAATTAGGATAATATGTCTTAATTATTTTGTACAAACAAGTTTATATAAAAAAGACACTTCTTTTATTATATCGATGATCACGAAAATATATTTTGATTGGTTGTGAATATATTCATTGATATTGGAACAAAAGTGTTTGACATTTCATAACATGGATTGTTAGAGCATACTGAGACTATGTAGGTGAGAATTTATCTGTGTGCAAGTATGAAATGTCAGAATTATCCCTCGTCGTAGTTTCATCAAGAGTGGACAATGATGAAGCGGATAAACTAGCATGTATCATCCTACTCCTTGGATATGATCTAAGAATCATATCTAACGTGCTGAATGGGTTTGCCTAGAATCATCACACGGATGAATTCGAGGAGATACATTGAAGACCTCTATAAGACAACATTCGGTATTCTGTATCTTGTGTTAGTATTTTGTCTTATTGCAATAACACTACGAATATTCTTAGACCTTGAAGAGAATTGTTATCGAAAGCATACCGCGTCGACAGTAATACCGGTTAAAATTTTCTCGAATTTGAATGAGATCTTTTCAAGATTCATTGATAGGGTTTCAAAACATTTTATTTACATCAAATAAGAACTTGCTTGATAATCTCTTTAAAAGACGGATGTTATTAAAGCTCTCAAGTGGAAGTTTTCTAATTTCACGTGCACAAACTCCTCGTGCTAGCCGAATGGATGAAGATTAAGGATAACACCAAAAACCCATTCAAATAAGAAAACCAATGTGTTGCCACATCTCTTTTTGCTCCTCACGCCAATATGTACATAGAATTAGGTTTTTGATTTAGTTTTTCTTATTTTTATGAAAAAATACTCTAATTACTTAATTAAAGTTTGAGTTAATTTTATTATAAATTTGTCCCACTAGAAAATCAATTTAATAATTAAACCAAAAAGTTTATGATTATAGCATAAGATATAAATGCAATAGATCAATGCTTAAAGGCACATCAGCAATTCCAACAATCTCCCACTTGAACTAGGTCACAATAGGCGTTGCCTCAATCTGTATAGATCTGACCTAATCTTATAAGTTCCATCAACGATGGACTTTTGGTTAGACAATGCCTAATTACAACTTACTTATTACAGAAGATAACTACTCAGCAATTAGAAAGCATGAGCATAATAGTCTGCTTAGAGTACTAAAATACTCTAATAGTCACAATACCAAAACATAACAGAAGGCACATGTTGAACTTTATGATAATCCTCTCCTCCATTCATAACCCTGGACTTGAATGCTTTAAACATCGATCTGATCTCTATTTTCTCAAGCGATTTCAAGAATTTCAACCCATCAGGAACCATTTTCATCGACGTGCAGTTTGATATCTCCAATTGGCACAGATTGGACATGCCTCCTTCAACTTTCCACTCTTCTAGGTTTGCCAGGTCACAAAGAATTAGACACTTCAGCTGCGAAAAGCCTTTTTTTGAACAAACCATCACTTTTCCAACAAACGAATCCATCTGTAAACCGAGAATTCTCAAGTTCGGAAGCTTCTCCAGAGTTACCAATGGATCTTTTGCAAGTCTAGATCCCCGTAATTTCAGTTTCACGAGATTCGGCGAAAACTGATGCCACTCTGGTAATTTCTCAATCTGCCCTTCTATTTGTAGCTTGTAAAGATTTGGACATCCTGTTATTACTTCAACTACTGTGGGATCTTCGTTGCTAACAAATGATAAAGATTCGAGATGGATAAATTTAGCACCATGAGATTTAAAAATCAGTCCGAATTTCGGATCATCTACGACGAGTTTCCTGAGATTTGTCAGACTTAATAGATCTTTCACGTCACATTTTTCTGCAGGGAAGTTTACGAGTGTTTGCAAGCAGCTCAATTTCGCCAACTGCCATTTCTCTGATACATCGCCACACGATTCGGGAAGATATAAATGCCTCAGCCGCAGAATTTTTGATATAACATTTGGAATTAGAACAGTTGAATTCCAAGTCAAAAGGTCTAGACTCTCTAAGTACCTCAAGTTGCCTATTGACAATGGTAATTCGTCTATATCAGTACTCCTCAAGCTTAAGAATCTCAAGTGCACTAGCTTACCAACTTCTTTTGGTAACTTGCCATTGTTTCCTTGAATCCCTTCCATGTCTAAGATTCTCAGTAACTGAAAGTTGTTAAAGACCGATTTTAATGATCCCCATTTTTCGACTTGGCATCCATTTTGGTTGAAATACAAAAGAGACCTCAAGTGGGAATTCCTTTTGTACCGTGAAGGGATAAAGCTTTTAAGGCTTCCATCCAAAATGACAGCAAGCCTGCGAAGTCTACCTGTCGATTTCAAGCCTGGATGATCATTTCTGTGCAATTGATTGAAAATCTCGAGGAAATTTTCCTGCTTCGCCTTTGACAAGCATAGGTCTCTCATTAGATCATGCATTTGACAAGTATGGATCCTTCCAGTTGAGCCTCTCTCGACTATTTGAACCATGCATCTTTCAACCAACTCATCTAAATATCTTTCTGCCACATCCTCCATTTCCTCGTTGTTTGCAACTGTGATGAACCCCTCAGAAATCCACATCCGGATTAATTTTTTAGTCAGTATTTCATAATCTTCTGGGAAATGAGACAAGTGAAGGAAGCAGGGTTTCAAGTAATATGGAAGTTCATGGTAACTTAAAGCTAAAACCTCGGATACTCCAAACAGTTGTTCACAGCCTCTGCTTAGGTATGCGGTAATATT
Source organism: Euphorbia schlechtendalii (assembly GCA_949673415.1). NCBI lineage: Eukaryota > Viridiplantae > Streptophyta > Magnoliopsida > Malpighiales > Euphorbiaceae > Euphorbia > Euphorbia schlechtendalii. The sequence goes on from CATIWQ010046818.1 coordinate 12,749, forward strand.
ATGACTAACCTTCTCCCATTGAAGATTAGATTTATTGGCTAGCAGTCCTCCTAGCACAATGATGGCCAGTGGCAGTCCTGTGCATTTTTGAATCATTTCCATCCCTAATTTCTCCATCTGTGCTCCACTTCTGGAGTCTGCAACGAGTACAGGTAACATCTATAACTACTATTACCAATCATAACAAGGAGAATGAGTTAAAGATGATGATATACTACAGAATCTCATATTTTATTGAGAAATCTACATCATAACATGACATAATATTTGTTTAATCATGGACACTATAAATTTGCAAAAATTAAGGACACTTTGGTTAGGTTTTTCCTATTTCATGGTCTACTATAACTAGCTGGACAAGTTGTCAAAGGCGATAGAATCCACCATTTAAATATTTAACTTAATAGTAAGTTCAGATTGCTATTAACTAGATTTTCCATAATTTAAAGTAGTTTATGCAATCTTCGCAAGATCTATCTAAATCTTGTCCAAAATGTTAATTGTAACTCTGTTTACTTACTTAGCTTCTAAATCTAGCTTTCGTGATAGACTGATAGGCTCTGATAGTTCAGTTTCTATAAATTATGTTCTACTTATAAAGGAAAGAAAAGCTTAACGTTACAAATACCTGGAAAAGCCTTCCTTTTGAACAATTCCCAACTTTCTTCATCATTCAAGTATCTAGGACGATGTAGAAAACAAGTTGGATCAGGATACAATGCAACATCTCTAATGCGAGTTGTGAGCAAGATTTTGCTACCAGAATTACCAATTCCACAAGGAAAAGCTGGACGCAGATTGTTCCAAGTCTCAGCGGCCCATATATCATCTAAGATCACCAAACATTTCTTCTCTAATTGAACTTGATAAAGCATTTTACCAACTTCATCATCTCTCAAGCTGCGGATTTCCTCCCTCATCTCCTTGGAAGGTTTTATCAATTTGAACAAAATTCCTTCCCAAACATCCCTACTTTGAAATTGTTGAGAGATATAAGCCCAAGCAAAAGCATCAAAATGCTGCCTAACATTATTATCATGGTAAATCCTCTTAGCAAGAGTAGTCTTCCCAAGCCCACCCATTCCGTAAATAGAAACAACAGTTTTGCCGCTACTTACCAGTTTCTCCGCCAAAATTCTCACGTCTTCTTCCAATCCAACTACATCTTCTTCTTTCATATGAGAATAAGTCCGCCTCAAGTGTTGCTGCCTCCCCGCCAACAACAGAGAACTGGAATTCTCTCTAGGCTGAATTCCAAAAGTCTGCAAGCTAGTAGTGAGATCTGAAATTCTGGATTTAATCGCTTGAATCTCCGTCCCAACCCTGTACAGTTCAATAGATTCTCGGGCGATGGTGGCGTACCTTTTGATAACGTTAACTACGCCGGATCTGCTTCTTCTGAGAGCGATTTTAAGGGCGTATTGTTCAATTATGTCCTCGGCATCGTAAGAAGCTTCTCTGATTTCGGAAATCCAGTTGCGGAGAGTTTGTTTGTCTTCTTCCTCTTGTTTGGAATCGGCATCTTTCAAGAAGGATTGCATCCGTTGCAGAGCAAGCTTCATAGAGGAAACTTCATCCTTAACTCCGTCAAGGAAAGCTGCTTCCTGAAGGAGTAAGCCAGTTAATGTTTGTACCACGCCTGATACTGCAGATTCAGCCATGTTCGATCAGTTTGAATGGATTGAGAAAAATTAATGGCAGAATGAGATTAGAAAACGAAAATCAGGTTTGCAATTGTGGAAGAGATAAAAGTTTTTTAAAGAAAAGTCAGAGAAATTGGGGAAGAAGGAAACATCAAAATCAGTAGGAATTTCGCAACGCGTACACTATCAGACGCGGGAACATTAAATGATTAAATGATGGTTCAACGATAGAGTTTATATTCGATATTGTTTTTTTAAAATACGTGGGTGATTTATTGGAATTAAAAATATTGAGTTGTTGACTGTTATTTGGAATTACTTCCTAGGCTTAGTTTGCCAAGATGTGCGACTCTCGCAATTACTTTGGCTGTAATAGTTATCCATTGCATGCATGATTTTTCGACAAAATGATGAAAAAGGTAAAATAACTAGTTACTTTACATGTAAAAGGATACATTAATAGTAATTTACCACTTCATTATTAATTTATCATAGAAGTTGAAGTTAATATAAAATATTATGAAAATACACATAGTGTGAACGAATTTAGCTCTCTTGTTATCCTTTTGGATGGTAGTATTAAAAATAAATACTTAATCTATCAATCACTCCTAAAAAATTTAGTTATCATCTTAAATTTTTAAAAGTTTTAAATATTTTCTGAACTTATAAAAAAATACATAGTTTTGTTTCATTAATATCACCTGTTAATTTTGTGGTTGGTGAAAAATAACATTTTTTATGAAGTCATACAAATCATAAACTAACACATGACATTGAGTAGAAAGTGACGTAATTAAAACAAATTCATGGATTATCTGATAAATGACTATTTGAAGAAGTTTTGGAATGATAAACAAATGTATTAAGCCAAAATTGAACTTTTTATTTTCTCATCTTCTAGTGCAAATTGTGAGTGCTAATTTTTTTTAAGTCATATGTTTGTATTTTTTTGTAAATTACTTTTTTTGGTATTTCAGCATATTTTTTTTTTTGGAAATGATGTCCAATGTGATATCTATGATCACATTTTCACATCTCATGCTAATACATTTACCACTTTTTGTTTTTACTAATCTTTAAAGTTTGAAAGTTATCCCCATTTTCATCCACTTAAAAAATCAAGAATAAAAAAATCCCCACTACCCCTTCGTGAAAATTCTCGATCCTTGCCAGAATGGACGATTCCAACCAAGTTTACAACCCTTGCCATTTATAGAGTAATTTTTTCTTTTAAATTGAATGGAAGAATAATTTGAAACATTCTCGCCTATAATTTAATTAAGTTGAATTTTTTTTAATATCCTCTATTTATAAATTTAAGTCTTGTTACTAAAAATTTTCGTCTATAAAATGTCATCTAATCCGATTTTTTGAGACACCTTTTTTATGATAATTGTGATTTAAATACAACTTAAATAAAAATATACATAACTTTTTAACCATGCGGAATTGGAGATCATGTGAAATGCACAAAATAAGGAGATGGTGACATTTTGGATAAAAAAAACACAGGTTTGATACATGCTTAACATCCTAAACTTGATATCTTTCACCAATTGCCTCAATTTTGAAAACCAACCTCCTAAACTTGACAATTGCACTCACACCCACCCCAATCGTGTCACATTCTGATTGAAGAGGAAAAAATAAAAATTTGACAATTTTGAAAGGCCAAACTAATTACAATGTGATATTTTTTAGGGACCTGTGAGTGTATTTTTACCAAGTTTATTAGGCTGATAAAATTTTCAAAGTTTAAGTTGATAATTAATGAAAGTTATGAAATTTAGGTACTAAGTATGTGTAGTTTTATGCAATATAGCCATCTGATTCCAACAACGTCAAGGAACAAACGGTAAGTATAAATACGAGATTGAAAGTGCTTGTGTAATAGATTCCACTTCAATTCAATTTCAGTTTGGTTTTCCCTTTCCAAGCGAAGCCATCCCTCTCCTTTCGCAACCCTAGCAATGAAACGCCCCGACGAAATCTCCGCCATTTCCACAAAACCTGTTTTCTTAACCAAATCCCAACGTCAACAATTGTCCCTCGATCGCCGCCAAGAAGAAATTCAACAGCAGAAACTCCGCCACCACAAACATCGCGCTCAACTCCCTTCCAATGATACCACTAACTCCCACAACCCCCCAGATTCTGACCGCCGTGACCGCGACAGTGACCGCGATCGTGACCGCTCTTCCCGCCGTGATCGAGAGCGGGAACGGGACGTGAACCGCGATCGTGAAGAGGAAAACAAGCGTGCTCGTGTGGATAAATTAGCGGAAAGAGAGCGCGAGAAAGAGCTTCATGCTATCAAGGCGCAGTATTTGGGATCTAAGAAACCTAAGAAGATGGTCATTAAACCTAGTGACAAGTTTCGGTTCTCTTTTGATTGGGAGAATACTGAGGATACGTCTCGAGATATCAATCCCTTGTATCAGAACACTCACGAGGTTCTGTTGTTATTCGGCCGCGGGTTTCATGGTGGGACGGACAGGATTGTTCAGAAAAAGCGTGCTGTCAAAATCGAGAAGGAGATGATGGAAGAGATCCGCAAGAAGAAAGGGATTGAGGAGAACCCTGAGGAGGCCGCTGCTTGGAAACTCAAACAAGAATCTGCGAATACGTACGACACTTTTGATATGAGAGTTGACAGCCATTGGTCAGAGAAGAAGCTCGATGAAATGACCGAGAGAGATTGGAGAATTTTCAGGGAAGATTTCAATATTTCCTACAAGGGATCCAAAATTCCCAGGCCTATGAGAAGTTGGGCCGAGAGTAAACTCATCACGGAGCTATTAAAGGCAGTTGAGAGGGCTGGTTACAAGAAACCCTCTCCTATTCAAATGGCCGCCATTCCGCTGGGATTGCAGCAGCGTGATGTGATCGGAATAGCCGAGACTGGTTCAGGTAAAACCGCCGCTTTTGTTCTGCCTATGTTGAATTACATTTCTTGTTTACCCCCCATGAGTGAGGATAACGAAGCCGAGGGGCCTTATGCGGTTGTCCTGGCTCCTACTCGCGAACTGGCCCAACAAATCGAGGATGAAACTGTGAAGTTCGCTCATTACTTGGGCATCAAGGTGGTTTCCATTGTCGGCGGGCAATCCATCGAGGAGCAAGGCTTCAGAATCAGGCAAGGGTGCGAGGTCGTGATTGCCACGCCTGGTCGTTTGCTCGATTGCTTAGACAGGCGATACGCTGTTATGAACCAGTGTAATTACGTAGTTCTCGACGAGGCTGATCGAATGATAGACATGGGTTTCGAACCCCAGGTTGCGGGAGTATTGGACGCGATGCCATCGAGCAACTTAAAACCGGAAAATCAAGATGAAGAGCTTGACGAGAAAATGACGTACCGCACAACATACATGTTCAGCGCTACGATGCCAACAGCCGTCGAGCGCCTTGCTCGGAAGTATCTGAGAAACCCGGTGGTTGTCAACATCGGAACCACCGGAAAGGCGACAGCTTTAATATCGCAACATGTAATGATGATGAAGGAATCCGAGAAATCCTATAAATTGCAGGGATTGCTCAATGAACTTGGAGATAGAACGGCGATTGTTTTTGTCAACATGAAGAATAATGCAGACGTGGTCGCTAAAAGTCTTGACAAGGCGGGATATCGGGTGACAACTCTGCACGGGGGGAAGTCCCAGGAGCAGAGAGAGATTAGCCTTGAAGGTTTTAGAACCAAGAGATACAATGTGCTGGTTGCTACAGATGTTGCTGGTCGTGGTATTGATATACCCGATGTTGCGCATGTGATTAATTACGATATGCCTGAGAGAATCGAAACGTACATGCATCGTATTGGACGAACTGGCCGAGCTGGAAAATCAGGCGTGGCTACGACATTCTTGACTGTTGGAGACTCTGGGGTTTTCTACGATCTTAAGCAGATGCTGATTCAGTGTAATAGTCATGTGCCTCCTGAATTGGCGAAACACGATGCTTCGAAATTTAAGCCTGGAAGTATTCCTGATAGACCCCCTAGGCGAAATGACACTGTTTTTGCCCGTTGAGGACTTTTTTGAAAATTTACTTGATGAAGTAAGGGTAGCTGAAGCATTTTTTACTATGAGCAAAGTAATTGGGTTCGCTCATTCGACGAAGCAGAAAACTCTAGATTTTATTTAGCGAAAGTGCTATATTTTACATGGTATCAAAAATTACAGTTTAGATTTTGCTTCATTTGTTTATATGTTCCTTTTGGATTGCTTAGCATTTCATGATGATATTATTTGAGAATGCCAAATCTTCTCTCTTTTATTAGGCCTCTATTATTGTTCAGTTTCGCTATCTTTTGTTACAGTCTACTACTTGGTGGCTTCATTTGTGTTGCAGTGCGACTTATTATTCTTTTAAAAAAATTCCACCCGAATATGGATTCAAATTTGCGACCTTTAGAATTACAATTTCAGTCTCAACTAATAGGCTAAGACCTTGTCACATAGTGTGAGTTATCTAAAGCACATGGCGTATCAAGAATTGTCCACACACCAGCCATCTATACCAATTTACTTCAGCAACTAAAAATCCAAGAGAAGGCCTAAAATCTAAACTCACTGCACTTGCAACATTTTATTATGATATGTTGGATATTTGTATACACAGTTTATTCACCAACTCAAGGATCAGCAAAATAATGTAGGTGTCACTTCACACAAAATCTAGACAATTCTGCTAATTAATGGATGAAAAAACTAGATTGCGAATTGATAAATAGTTTCTTCATCCATTTGCAAATCTCGGTTTCAGAAAAATTGAGTTGGACCAGCTATGCTTGGCATACTGTAAATTGTTTCTTTTTGGAGAAAGCCTTTTTCTTACACTGATATGACTCAGCCAGTTCTGTTCGAACTTCAAAGTCTCAATTAAAATTTACTGTCTTGTTTCCAGGCTCAAAAATCAGTTTTCACTATTTTTTACTTCGCTTTATTAGTTTTAATGGAAGTGTTTGTTATAAACTTTGGGCTCATCCATTCACAACTACATCTACACAACAAACAAATAAAGTTCAAAAAAGTTATAGACAAAGACAGACAGAGAATATGCTAACATGCAAAACTCTTTCAAATTAAACAAGTAAAAGAGCTATTGTTACATGTACGTCCAAGCGACTATAATCGTGTTAAAGACTCCAGTTTCCGCCATTCTGTATGATGCTGCTCAAGAACCTCCATGGCGAACATACAGTACAGATCGATAGATTGCAGCCACATGAAGGAAGCAAATTAGCGCTATCAAGAGATCATCCAATAGGCCAACTATACCCAGAATTCCTACAATTTTAAATCCAAGATTCATAAACATTAGTTTCTACAATGAAAACACAATCCCAATTTATACTTCAATAGGAAAATGATTATACAGTGAAGTCACCTTCAGGAATAAGGTCTACGGGGCTCAGAACGTAAATTGCACTTAGTATCGTCTGCAAATAACAAATTAAAGTAAGAGATCAACAACAATATATATGAAAATGAAGCTCAAGCTGACATGTGATGTAATAAACAAATAATATCTTGGAAAAAACAGCGTCTGTTTAACTATTTTTAAAGCATTAGAAAAATTGCCATTTTTCTGATGCATTATTCCAAATTCTCAGTGCAACTGCATATTTGGTCAAGACAATGAACTAAGAATCGAGTGGATCACATATTCGTGACAATTCTGTGAGACTTGATAAGGACAAAAAAAACATATTTCTAATCCCTGGTCTTTCCAGTACATTTTATCAAGTACCAATATGTTTATATAATTTAATTGAGCTCAATAGTTTTATTTCCTATTTTTCAGAGTACAGCATCAGCCCACATAAATCATAAGGAAAGTCCTTTCCTTTCTCCGAACATACACAATTTTCTTTTACCAAGTGATAAAAAGAACCTAACATGTCTAAATAGGAGAGTTCAATGAAACCAATGTAACACATGGAAAAGTTCAAAGCCCAAAGATATGTTTTTCCAAAGTAAACTATCAATTGTATCTACACTATGAAAATGGGAAGAAGATTGCTAATACTAATCTGAAACCACCACTGAAAAGCATTGAAGCTTTTCGACAAATAAAATTCAACAGCAGTTTATCAATTAAAAAAGGAAGTATGCACAAATATTGAATATATTTTGTTGTTAGGTCTGTCAGGAAGCAAACATGAATCTAGAAAAAAGAAGTCAGGTATACAAACATGCTTATGAGGGCTACGAAAGGAAAGTGACAGTAAACTTAATCAAAATATGCAGTAAAGTTGCTAATTTACTTAACTGCAATATAGACACGTGCCCTGATCACAAAAGGAAGTGTTCTTTGCGGATCCATCATTTCTCTCAGCAACCTTCGCAACAGAAATGGAAGATCTTGCATTCTCTGAAAACATTATCCATGTAAGGATTGACATCAGTTACAGCACAGTATTTGTGCACAAGTAAAATAATAAAAATGACATTCCCACACCTAATTTCCAGGAAATGAGAAAAAGATCCAAAAGCATAACTGCTAAGAACTAAGAAGTTTATGGAAAACAGGATAGGGAACAACTAGAGATGGAAAAGACATTGGAAAGCCACATGCACAAATATGAAAGAAAGTCTACAAAAAATTACCAGAGCACTCGAAATTTGACACCATTTACCATAGTTAGCTAATCAAGATATTTAAGACTTAAGAGCATCAAATGGACAAATGTTCTTTTAGATGAAATGATGACAACAATAATATTTCACATTGATACTAGTGAATATCAATTTCCATAGCAAATGGAATGTTCAACCAATATCGAGCAACTTTGTTGTTTGAGCATACCTAAGCCAATGAGGTTAGATCCACCAAAAAGGGGTTTTTATATTTAAAACATCTTTTAACCATATTATATGACATGTGTAGCAACATGTTTTGGATTTTACAGGACAGCCATCAAAGGGGAAAAGTACTGATGCATATGGTTGATGACAGCATAATTGCTTTTTCTCGCCATAGAATGAACTCAAGTTATTTATTCTCTCCTTCTCCTGTTTTCACTTTCTAGTAAGTAAGTGCGTAGAGTAAACACCGTGTCTATCAGCTCATTTAAGGAAGAAACTAAAAATAGCACACCCCAGTAAATACCAAATTCAAAGTTGTTAATGAGGCATTTCATATTGGTTGTTATTCCTTCCAGATCAGACTCTAACTCCATTTTTAAGTAACATTTGATGCGAACTACGATTGGTTTAAATGACAGAACCCATACCTGATATAGACCACTCCTTTGTCCACCAAAAAGACGATTGTATGTTTCTATCTTCTGCAGAATCTCTGCAACTTCAGAATTACGGCGGTTCCTTTGCGAAGCTTCAGAGGGGACTAACAATGTAATTTGACGACGACAAAGTGGGCATTTACATGGTTGAATTGCAGAACCATGATGCCAAACAAGCATAATACAATCACCTAACAATCACATTAAGAAAAAGGGAAACATAATATGAATTCGAACAATACACCTTTAACAAAATTATGGAATATAAATTCAAATAGTATTTCAATAGGCTTATAAGAATTAACAAATAGACTCTAGCAAAATTCCACAAGATAGTATGTGAAAAATGCTCATAAAGGCAATTGAAAGTCTTCATAATTGTAAAGAGCTAGTACGACAACTGAAAGTGTTAACCATGTAAATAGTGTTGCAATAACAAAGTGACGCATCATGAATTTATAAGCATACTCAATTTTAACAGTGCTGAATCTAACTGGCTGTCGGTTAGAATATAGTCGGCGTTTCTTGATCCCAATCAAATGTGCTGGGAAAAAGCCTGAAGCCAAACCCTAAAACCGGCTTCAAGCCAAAAAAAATTCCTTAGATAAAAAGCCGTAGCCATTGAAATCGATTGAGGAGCTAGAAAACATCTCCTATAAATTATGACTACTGAGAATCAAAATCTTCACAGACCAAATACCGCAAGGAAAGAGGAGATTTCGCGGATAATTAGGAGTGAAAAGAACCGAAAAATCCGTTTCACGAAGAATCGAAAATGGCTGAAATTAGAGATTTACATTTCAATCACAGAGGAATTATAATTACCCTTGCACGAGGAAAAAAGAAAACAAGGAAGAAGGAAAATACCGCAAAACCAGTGAGAACAATTGGCCTGGACAGGGACTTTGAAGCGTCCATGGCAGACGGAGCAACAATCTCTTGCCGGAGGTTCGTCCATTTCTTCTTCTTGCTCACCAATATCGATCCATATTTGCTCATTCTCATTTTCTTATAGTTATAAACTATAACAAATTTCCCCTTTCTAATTTCCTTATCAATTAACCATTAAATAAAAAATGAAGAAATAAAAAAGAACAATGATAAATATTAGAAAAAATTGAATTAACGATCCTAAAATTGGAACATATGATTACTTTTCCTTGTTTATTGAATAAACTTTTTATTAAACTAGTTTGGAATTGAAAAGCAGGATTAGTATAAATGTAATACATATTTTGTTTCCTGAACTTGTTCCGGAAAATTAAATAACTCCCTGAATTTTGAAACGCACATCGTTGTCCCCTGAACTTACAAAAAATATATAACTTTACCCCTTTCATCCTATGTGGTATATGAGGTGTCAATAATTGACTACAAAGTGCGATGAAAAAAATTGAAATAAAAATAAAATTATTAATATTAAATATATAATTGTTAAAAAATTAATCACAAAATCCATAAAATCTTTTCCAAAATCCCTAAACCACAAAATCCCCTAATCATATCCCAACTTCACCTTCTTCCTTTTCGCTGCTAGTTGTCATCCGTCGCCGTACTTTACCGTCCACTTAACCGTAGGGATGGCAATAGGCCGAGTCTGGATCCCATCTGAACTCATATTTTCATCATTTCAAGGCTGACACAAACACCATCTACATTGCACCAGTCTTGAAACTGTGATTATATGGGTCCAGATCCGACCCATTGTTATTCCTAACCGTCCGTCCACTTCAAAAGAAGAGTTGGCTTACATGTTTGCTAATAGTTATTATTATGATGGTGTGACTGAGGTATAGCTCGCATATGTAAGTGAAATCTAATCTTATTTTACAATGTTGTATTGTTAGTAAATTTTTGATTGATGATACTGTTGTCTTTAAGCGGGTTTTGGTTTCCAAATAGTTCATCTGTTTCTGAACTATCTAACGCGATGGCAATGAGGAAATGATGTGCGATGAAGCTGAGCTTGGAACGGATGAGTTTGTTGAAAAAATGCAAAACCAAACAAATTTACAAGAACAAGTTCATGTTATCAAATTGCACTATAGTCTGGTTTTAATAACCAATTTTAATTTTTTGATCGGAGGCGAAAGAAGGCTTGCCGGAGGTCAAAAGGACGTGATCGACGATGAAAGAAGGTTGGTCGGAGGTGAAAGTGGGTAAACTGGAGGTTGAAGAGGATAGTTGTTTTTTAAAGAATAAGAATTTGAGGGTAAAAAATGAATATGGATTTTTTTGAAAATTTTCCACTTATGTCACGTGTCAGGTAGTTGTTGGTTTGACTTTTCCATATGTGACACGTGGTGGGTGTGTGGGTAGTGAGTTACACTCTCCACATGTTGAGTGGTTTAGTCACTTGCAGGGGGTTAAGTTGTATAATTTTGTAAGTTCAAGGGGCAATGGGGTGCAATTCAAAATTTAGTGGGTACTTGGTTTTTCAGGACAAATTCAGGAGGCAAACTATGCATTAGGCCTAAATGTAACATATTCAATGAGAGGTGACATCATTGTAGGGTAAAGGTAAATTCCAAAACCTTTTTTAGGAAAAAATGTGTTGCAACTTGATCTCGTTTATTTCTTGGAAAATATTGAGGAGATTAATATTTTTCGAATTTTTCAGCATTTGTTTGACATGAAAAATAAGTCAAAGGAAAATATAGTGCAAGTCAATAAGAAAATGTAGTGTAAATAAAAGAAAATGTGTTCCCCATAAAAAAAACCTGGGAAAACATTTTCTTTTATTTTTCTACTTTACATTCCTTCACTATAACCATCACCAATTTTTCTACCTACACTAACACATCCACTACATCCTCCACTCCGTTATCATCACCATCACCGCCACCACCTCCTTCACCCCGTCATCATCGTCGCCGCCACCACCACCTACAATTGGACACCACCACCACTACCCAAACCAACATATTCATCACTTCATCCACTATGCTACAGTCGTCACCACCTCCTCCACTCCTCAATGCCATCACCATCACATCTTTACTCCATCACCACCACCATCTACACCTAAGCACCACCACCACACAATACATCCGCTACTTCTTCCACACCAATACCACTGCCACCAACTCCTCTACCCCGCCACCGCCATTACCACTTCATCTATCATTACACCACTTCCTCCACCGTCATCATCACATTCACCTTCTTCATTTACATTTGTTTTTATATTGAAATATAATAAATATTTACTATAATATATTTTTAATATAATAAATATTTATATTTTGTATATTTTTAAAATATATATAAGTTAAAATACGATACTATATATTTAAATTTGTGGTAGAAAAATATTTTTCAAAAATGTAAACAAACATCAGAAAATGTTTACAGATGTAGCCAAACATAGGAAAATATTTTATTTTCATGTATAACATTTTCTCTTGCACATTATTTTCCTGCAAACAAACGGGGTCTTAAAACTTTTAAAGCCCTTTTGTCGATTGAAAATAAAAATTTGAAACGAAGTATGGCAATTTTTCAAAACAAAAAAAGGTTACCATGAATTTTGCTAACCATACATAATTATATTACACAAACAAAAGCTTGGTTTTGTTAAAAAATTATGACTAACTCATATTACAAGCACGATCACATTAAAACAAACCAAAATTTCACATTGAAAAATTTGAAGAACTTAAACCAATATATAAATGTCCATTTAATTTCATTAGTATGATATTTATTGGGAAGGAGTACAAAAAAAATACTTTAACGAGGGGTCGTGTTATTATCGTATACTTGTGTTTTGAATATTTGGTCCGTTATATCCAAAATATAATATGCTTGAGTTTCAAAATATTTGATCTTGTTACAGTTCGTAAATTGCGCCTTCTTACTTTTAAAATGAAAATTGGTTCTATATAAATTGCTGAAAATTTCATAACTATAAGGCTTCACTTTTTGTGCAAAATCATCCAAAAAATAATTAATTGATAAAAACAAATCTCAATGGTTATACAAAACCAATAGAAATTCGCACATACTATCATTGATATAAATAGATATCGAGTACGCAGTAAATTAATTATGTGATATATGAGTAAATAGATTCCATAGTGTTGAAGGGAAATGTCTTTGAATTATAATGGCAAGTAAAATGGCTTCTCGAACATGTCCAATCATTTTTTATAGGCTCTTACACAAATGAGAAAAAAATGGTTCAAAAAAGTCGTTTCTAATACAAATTTGTGACGTTCCAATCTTTGTGTGCGCTACCTACTTCTAAACAACTTACACCTACTAACTTTCGAGTCAACTCAACATAAGTCTCAATAAAGCGCTCAATCGGTACATTCATAACTCGACATTTTTTCATGAGCGCAACCTAATTAATCAATCAATTCAATGATCACCTCTTAACCTATTGAGTCCGAACCATCTTAGCGTGACTCGTGTTGTCAAACTTAACTCCCAGTACAAAATCTGCAAGATCAATTCCCTTTCCCTAAGAACCTTCACTGATCCAATTCGTCATCCAACATGGTTTCCCAAATGTTGCATTACTATAAATGGATTTGAAAAAAAATAGCATATAAAACTAGAGTTCAAAGATTTAATTGTTTACGATCTACGCAATATCTTGTATTATATGATTACATTTTATTAAAATAAAGACATATAACTAACTTTTATATCGTGATTCGTCCTCAAAGAAATTTTTTTCTATATGCTTGTTTATCGTCAACAGGAATTTAGCACATTAGGCGTCCATCCATTCAATTGTCTTGTTAAAAGTAGAAAGTAAAGCACATTAATTTTCAGGCCTTTAAATTTTGTTTATATGGTCATACTATCATGTATTAAGCCGTTCAATTTCGACAACTTGAACAAAATTAATTTTAACTTTATTAAAAATAAAATCATCATAACTTACATTTGCTATTAAAAAAATTATAATGAAGTTTTAAATCATTACATGAACATATTGGCAATGCGTGCACAACTAAAATTGCATGATAGAACCGGTAAAAAAATCATTATCTACTCATAAAACGGACCATAAATTTTGCGTGATATGATATTAAAAAAATAGAAAAAGTTAAATTTATTGAGTTAATCATTTAGGAGGTTTAAATAATAATTATAATAATAATAATATAGATTTATAAAAAATGGAAACAAAAAGTTTCAAGACGATTTACATTAAATTAAATAGAAAGAAAAATCTTCAACCCATCACGGATGTTACTCGAATCTATGACATCTAAAGTTCACAGCTTCCGTCGTCTTAACTACAACGCCGAACCTTGATCACTGTTAAACTGATGTAAATTTTCTCCCAAATAAAATTTAAGATGGTAAAACATTAGAATGGTACAGGTTATATTATACTATCGGCCGAATGCCGATTCACCCATCTAAACTTGGTCCATATAGCCATTACATCCTGAATTATGAATGTTTCTCTCAATTCACTGAACTTGGTAAAAGTGTATCAATTTTCCCCACAAACTGCGTACGTCAGGTTCTGGTTAGTTTACATTTTCAAATATATCATTTTCTCTTTCCAATAAAAAACTATCAAGTGTTGTTTAATGAACAAACTGATACATCTTTACCAAGTTTAGGGTCCAAACTAATACACCTTTATCAAGTTTAGATGATTAAGAAAACTTTCAAAATTAAAAGAGACTGTAAGCAGAGCCGACCTTAACAATTATGGGGCCTTATATAAAATTGTATATTAAGAGTCTTAAATCATGGAGATGTAATATTCAATAGCAATAATCAACTAATCAGCGTTGAAATGTAGATGTATATAAAAATTTTAGACCATTTAATTTATAGAACCCATAACCGACTGCCTAATTGGCCTCTATACTAGATCCGCCTCCAATGATACTCCTTTTGTTCAAGTTTAGAAATGTAGGTTAAGTTGTATTTAGTTTGTACTATACAATAAAATGTAACCCGTAATTAGACTGAAATTCGTGAACTAATGATTTCTAACGTTAACAATGTATTTTACTAATTTTTTAAAAAGAAAGAAAGCAACGAGGTGGGCATATCTTGTGGCATAAGTGATGCATGGCTGAATCGAATCAATTGACCAATAAATAAATTATACTATAAGAAAAGGGTTGAATTTTGATATCATAAATCATAATTAACAAACAATTTTGAAATTGAATTATCATGAGAATTATACATGTTATCAAGGTTGTGAAAACTGGACCAACCGATCAGACCGACTACAACCAATCTAATCAGTTTTCACTAATGGAAGTACACAAATTGGTCAACAGATGGTTGAAACAATTGATCAATCAGAAAATCGGCCAGTTTAACAAATTACGGAATATTCAAGCATAGTTTTTGGAAAGAATTTTGAAATTCAGGATCTATTATGTTTGAGTGATTTCTGCTAATAATTAGACATTTAGGACTTTATAAATTTACAAAGAGTCTCCCGTACATGGCAGGCAGTGCCATGTACAATAACTCTATCCCTTAATTAAAGCTGTTAATTAACAAAATTTAATAAAATCTCAAAATAATTCTTTTCCATACGTGTGGTCACAATTACAATCCTCCATTAATTCTTCAATTAATCAGACTTTGTAATCCTGTGAGAAAAGGTTTCTCTTTGACAAATTCCGCTGCCGGAAATACACCGGTTATATAACAATGTCCACTTCCAAGTTCTGCTTGAATGAATTTTAAGTTGTCTTGCACATTTTCATATCTTCTCATGCTTTCCCCGTTTACATTTTTCAGTTGCGTTGCTCAATTATTTTTGGTTTATGAAATTGCAAGATTCCATGATCTTTAATTTCATAGTGAAATTAAAAAATCGCAGATCACCGGGACCTCTCTTCCACATACTAGGACGTCATTTTGCCTGAGCCGATCAACATGTGCTACGTGCTCCTTTTAGTCAACACAGAACGAGTTCTCCTCGTCGAAGATACAAATGAAAAGAAAATCCGCTTTTGAAGTCAATATTAGTGTCAATTAAGCAAAATTTTAAAGATTATGAGTGCTCAACGAGAACACAATTTCTTTCATTTTCAAAAAAAGAACACAATGTAAGGATTCATGAAAAGGTGATGATGATATTGTGATTAATTGCTGTGGAGGAGAAGATGAAAAAAAGAACTAGCTGATTGTTATTTTTACTCCATTATCAGTAAAAAGCAAGAAAATCGCAGTAGAGAAATTTCTATGAAAGAAATAAGTTATTTGGAAAGAGTTTGAAAATGAA